>LZPO01017872.1:40356-55119 GCA_001675575.1 Neotoma lepida | reverse complement strand
TTTGCCCCTCAGAGATATTTTGAGTGGTTACAACTGGGATTCATGCATGCAACTGACATCTAACGAAGCAGAGGCCAGAAAGGATGCTAAATAAACNCCCCATAACGTGCGAGGTGCCCCTCCCCTTCATGGGTAGTCCTCAGTGGCAGTGACACATTGGGGGCCTAATCTAAGCCTTGTCCTTATTATTGTCAAATAATGGGGTTCCCTGGGGCTACAGTTTTCAGGCATCCTCTCATTCTTTCCTTGTCTGTCCTGGTTGCTGATGGTAAGGGCACTCAGACACACTCACTCAGAATACATGCTCCTCTGACTTCTTTTCACATAACCTACTCCTTCCTAGTTGATCAGAACCATCGAGAATGTGTGGCCCTTCCTGTGGACTGGAGTGGACACTGGCCTTGCCAGCTCATGGGCACCTGCAGCTGTCATCCCTTCTCTCCTCCCCTCTNTTGTCTTCCCAACACCTTCTCTTCTAACCCCTCTGCTCCTGCCCCCTCTTCCTTCCTCTCTCTCTCCCCCTTCCCTCTCTCACTAGTGGCACTAGGGATCAAGTCCAGGGCCTCACACATGCCTGCAGTAACTCCCCTCTTAAGCTGCATCCTTAGCCCTTCTTTCTCTTTATTCTGNGAGAANGGCTCACTAACTTGNCCAGGCTANCCTTGAACTTGNGATCCTTCTGCCTCAGCCTCTTAGGAATCTGGCTTTATGTGGGGTTGCAACTTTGGNTTCCTCTTCTCTTGAGGAAAGAATTATTCTTCTCTNACTTGCTTCAAAGGTCCATCAGAGGCAGTCAAGCCTGACAGCTCACTGATGCTTCATCAAACTGGCCTTGCATGGCAGGAAGGGGACCAGTGTGTCCTCATCTGNAGGACGACCTGAGAGTCATTCTAACTTTCTGGGGACCATTACAGACACCCAGCAGGGTTTAGCCTACTGATTTCTATTATTAAAGGNACAAGGCACAAAGGGGCCCTTCCCAGGATTCTGTATATATGTGTATATATGTGTNTACGTGTGTGCATGCATATGGATCCTTGTATATTGATTCCTTCATTTCTCTCCTTTTCCCAAAGTCTAGATGTGAATGATCTGACCACCCTGTAGGATTNCATGACCTGATCTGCTTGTCCCCAACATTTTCAAAGACCCCAAATTTTCAAAGACCCAAATTGATGTAATTTTTTTTCTTTTTCAGCACATTTCAACCCTAACACACACAGTACTGCTTTCTAATTTACTGTTTATGGCTTATTGTGTCTTCCCCTTGGGACTGTGAGCCCCATGGGGATGAATAATGTGCCTTGTCCATTACTGTATCATAAGTGCCTGGAATGGCACCTGGCATGTGACAGCACAGGGTCTGAGCCCTGGCTGATCAAGTATCCCACCAAATNGCCAACAAAGGTCTCAGTTCAGGNGGAGCACTCAGCATCACTACCTGAAGACATCTAGCCACAGAAAGGAGTGCCTTCTGATTTCTCCTCCTATGGAGTCCCTCGGCTTGATGGATTTTTGATGCACATTTTCTTGGAAAGTCAGCTGTAATGCACCAAGGATCCAGCCTTCATCCCTTTTCCTCAGTCCTTCTAGGCCTGTTTAAATTCATCCCTGCTGGGTTTCAGGCTGATGAGTTCTACACATTCGTTATCCACAGTGTTGAGTTTTCTTGAGATCCGCAACACTGCTCTGAGAAGGACTCTGAATGCCTGCTGTTCCCTAAAGTGCCAGATGCTGCCAGGGAGCAGAGCACCAGGTTTCGTACCATGCCTATCCACAACAGACGTTCTACAGATTGCAGTTACCCTCAGAGCAGTCTTCCCTGGTGAGTCTTAATCCTCTTTTATACAAACGAGAGTGTGAGCTTTGGAGATTAAGTAGTTTAGGGACTTGGGATTCTGAGAGAGGTTGGCCAGACTCTACAGCTATGACAACATAGAAAATTGGTGGAGTTGCATGCTGAACATGGCAGCACAGGACCAGAGACCTGGAATNTGTGTCCGTGTGTCTATCCTGAATGTCTTCCCTGTTATCATGTGCAGCCACATCAACAGAACAGTCAGTGTCANAGCCCAAGTTGTTACTCTGCTGGTGATGATACTAAGTACCTTACATGGTTCAAGTCATTTACCTTTGACAAACCTACAGACGGACCTCATTTTATACAGATTCAGCTAGTGGTGTAACATTTTAACTGGCCAAAGATCATACAGGCATGGAGCAGCTGAGTCGCTTACACCAGTATCAGGGATGAAAAAGTGTCAGACATGCCACCTGTTGTCCTGAGAGCAAGTGGCCATGATTTGATGCTGAGCACTGACTCTGGTTTGCTCTGCCTTTGCTCCTGAGGTCAAGCCAAGGCCCTTCAGCACATCACCCCAGACTTTGATTTAGCTTTCCAGGGCTCTGATGCATCCCATTTCTTATGGCCTCACTACTGATGACAAGGTGCCACCTGCAGCCTCTGAGTGCCCCATACCCATCTCCTATCTACTTCCTCAGATGATCCACACTGGGTTACCAGGGACTAAGCAGGCCTTGTANGCCATCACATTCAACCCTTTTACTTAATGTGTAGTAAACTTGTGAGCCAGAGAAATTCCGACCTGCCTGACAAATATAGCCCAAGCCTAGGAAGCTCATTCCAGTATCCTTTTTTAAAGAATTTTATTTATATTATTTATAACTGTGTGTAGGTGTAAGTGTGTCTGCATGTGGGTATGTGCAGAGGCCAGAAGTGTCAGATCCCTGAATCTGGAATTACAGAAGGTTGTAAGCTCATGGATGCTGGGAACCAATTCAGGACCCCTAGAACAAACAGCAAGTGCTCTTAACTGCTGAGTCATATCTCCAATCCCTCCATCACCCTTTAACCTGGTAGCCCATTAACCAGCCATTCAGATGGTGTTTGAGTGCCTACTGAATGGACACACTAGAGGCAATCCATTCTGTTTGACCACTGGTGGGCTTAGCACTGGTGTCCACTCATGCCTTCATCCACTCAGGTCTTCATTGAACACTTGCTTAGGCNCCAGAGATCTAAAAGTCAAAATGATGATCTGTTCTAATGTAGATGAGATTTTTGTTTGTTTGTTTCGACACACACAGTTTTAGAAAATAAATAACAATTAAGTGCTCAAAAAGATGAGGAGATAGTCAAACTCTGTGTCAGTTGATCACTTATGAGGAAACTGCCGCCATGATGTTGAGACAAGCAAGCCAGNGGATCAAAGGAGACACCTGGTGAGCATTCTTTAAGCAAGGAGAAAATGGGAAGAGATGAAGCATGTGCAGAAGACCGAGGCAGAAAGGCTTACAAACTGCAGCAGTATGATATCATTTAAGATAGTATGGCACATGTGGTACTGAATGTGTGCATGGTACATACATGCACCCCTCAAAGCAAGCCTCTTCCAAAGCAAGCAACTAACACTTGATGGCTGCCTACTGGTTATCAGTCCTATATGCCATCATAATGTAAGAACAATCACATTCATCAGTTGGGGAAACTGAGGCAAAGGAATGAGAAGACTTGCGGAGCACAGAGCCTGGCCTTAGCTGTCACTTTTAATCCTCCACTCAGCTTGTTCCTGTTATTGTCNTTTCTCTTTGCCCCTTTCCCAGCCCTCATGGGTTTTGTTCTGTTGCTTCCAAGGACCCACTAGGCCATGACATTCACTTTGCCATTCTCCACAAAGAGCTCCTAGGATCTGGGAACCTCTGTCTGCCAGCAGGGGAAACCCAGCCACCTTCTGAGCTGTGATTTACACTTCCCAACTGTCTTGTCCATCAGGCTGTGCCAGACCTTTGTCCCAAATTGCTCCCATACCTGGATTATCTGTCCTGGCCACTCCTATTTCCTTACTTTTNCCCCCCAACATGTCTTGTTAATAAATCAGAAGAATATACCATGGACACTGCTCTGGGAAACCCAACATTAAAGAGAATCCACCCTGAGTGATTCATAAAGGTTTTCCCTTGCTAGGAGAGCTGTAATGATATCAGCAGCAGGAAAGCATAGAGTGGGAATGGCGATGACATGTTTAAGAGCAGGGAGATCCCTGGGAGTGCAGGGAAGAAGAGGGCCACCTGGAGGGATGTGAAACACAAGTTAGACATGCAAGTGTGTTTGATCTGTAAGCTCAATATAGAAAGCAGCACACAGGGCAGGGATGCCACACATGTGCTTGTAGAACTGAAGGATTTATCCTGCCTTGGTTGAACTATGGAAAATTCTGTAAGAAATGAGATCACAGCTCCCAAGGACAGAGTGGCTTTTCCAGCATGAAGTCAAGGAGGTTTGGCCAGAGCCCTGTGCCCGTAGCACTATGTTGTATAGAGATTTCCTCAAAACTGAAAGATGAAGGAGACAGGCTCCTTAAGACTCAGGGAGTAAACACAACTCACAAGGCTCAGAAAGCTTCTGAAACTCAGGAACTTCACAAGGCTCTTCCCCAAGACTATACAGTCAGCAAATAGATGCTGGTAAAAGAAGCTTGTTGACCTCTTGAGCTTCCTGAAGGCCATTCAGGGAGCCCAAGGGATGCAGCTTTCATGAGTCATCACTCAGGCTAGAATGTGCTTTTGGTGACACTGCTGCTCTTGAGTCATCCATGTTCCTGAGCAACTTACCTGCACTCTTACAAATAGCCCTAGTAAACTCACCTGTCCATTAAGCTAGACTTGGGTGGAATCTTTTCTTGGGTCTGTAATCTGTTCCATATCTGGGGTGAATAAACATTTATTCATATTTCCCCAGGAAAAGGCATACAATGGGTAGACGCACTTCATATCCAGTTCCACACTTTCACTTTCCAGCGATGGACTTAAAAGGACAATTCAGGTCATTCAGCGGTGAAATGAAGGAAGCCATCTTGAGGTTTAAATGATACCACCACAATTAAGATCACTGTTCCCTTATGAAAGACTGGGGCATTTTCCCTTTTCTTGTTCTTGAAGTGTAAGCTTGATTCTGTTAAAGAACATATTGCAAAGATATTGACCAAGAAAACGAACCATTCTGAGAGTAGGAAGAGAAGGAGAAAGAGGGACAGTGAGAAAAGGCATGTTACCATNTGGATACAATGTGTTCCCCTAAAAGGTTCATGTCTTAAAAGCATGGCCCCTGGCTAGTGACATTACTAGGAGGTGATTGGATCAGGAATTCATCTTGAATGGGCTATTAAGAGGTGGGGGCTGGTTGGGGTGGATGTCTTTCAAGACCCCTTTCCTCTGTCTCGAATCCTACTTCCAGGCCACCACGAAGTAAACAGGATCTTCTGTCACCACGATGTTCTGTTTCACCTCAGGCCCAAAGCAATGAGCATGATTGTTCTCAGGATGAAGAACTGTGAACTGGAACTGTGAACCCTAATACATCTTTCCTTCTTTGAGTTTTCTCAGATGTTTTGTTAAAGCAACAAAAGACTAACGTGGAGGGAAGTATTCTAATGCCCTCTGCATAACACAGTGTGGTAGTTAGAATGATAACGGCCCCCATAGGTTTGGATATTTGAATGCTTACTCAGCAAGCACTAGCTTTTGATTTTGATTTTTTTTTCATGGATGTTGGGCAATTGAGGCTGATCACAAGGTTGACCTTGGACCTCATTGTGTAGACTTGGGAAACAGCTGAGTAAGGGAAACAGATAAAACATCAGCTTGGTTACCTTTGGTGAGGAAAAGTCCTGTGAAAGACTTACAGGCTCTGCAAATAAATTTTGAGTTCATTGCCTTCTTCATTTTCCCATAAGGAGCACAACTCAGTTTAGTTGTACAAACATTTACAGGTGAGACACAACGGGAAAGGGAAGACTGTGGGAAATAAGATACAGCGACTGCCTTGGAAGGCTCAGGGGTTTCTTGGAGGGGATAGACCCTTAGAAAACCTAAGCAGAATGCAGTCTGGGAAGACCTGGATGAGAGGTGTGAGGGGGATGCCAAGGCGGGAGTAATTGGTTTTGCCTAGAGCACTTCAATAGGAAGCAGCTAGAATGCCACATCTCTCCCAAAGCATTAAACACACATGGTAATTTTCCAAATGAATTAACCATGAATGATGGCATATACTTACTAGTTCAAAGACATTAATTCAGAGACAAAAGGAAATGCCACCCCCCTATTTTGACCCCAAATTACTAGGTCATGGCGTTAAAAAAGAATAAGAGGATGAAGAATAGCTGATTTTGAAACATAGAATTTTCTAGAATCCAAGTCAANCAGCTTCTAAGCCACATAGGTGATCTGTGATGTCATTTGGGAGGGCTCACCAGTATAATGAAAATGTCGGATTATGCTTTTATGAGTGGATTGGCGTGAAGCTTGGTGTTGACCTGTGAGGAGAAAGATATTTTATTCCTCTGAGCTGAACAGCCACTGTGAGGATTAGAATAATGAAGCTAGGAAACAGCTCTTAGAGTCACCTGATTCAAACTCCTCTCTGGCTTTGCTGATAGGGAAAACACTCCAGAGAAGGGAGTGAACCTGGCCATGTCACCCAGCTGGGAACAACCAGGCCAGGATCGTAGGGCTCCTGAAGAACATTGAAGCACATTGAATGTTCCTGTCACTTGCCTTTCAATGAACCATTTGCTCCAACTCTCCCAGTCCACACCTGTCTCTTATACACATCTAGATGTGTATAAGAGACAGCTCCTAAACTGACCCCCATGTGGTCCACCACCCCATCTTCATGGTGTCTCACAGGGTCTGGCCTCCAGGGGACCATAATCTGGCAAGCAAGAAAAATCCAAATGTAATGAACTCTTGGCTTCCACAAGAGTTCCACAAAACAGCCTCATCTGCTATTCCCTGCCAACCAAAGCAGGAAGCTCTGCTAACTTCATTAATAACTTAATGAGATTATTAACCACTACCTAGTGGGAGAAGATTTGGTCTTTCTTCTTAGTTGTGGGAAGGCATCCATTTTTCACACAATTACAGCCTGAGAGGGTCATCACCAGGACTGCCAATTGTGGGCTTATTAGGAGCAATTTGGACATGAGATTGGATTTCCGCTTCTGCACAGAACTTTTTGTTCAAAACAAATGAACTTGTGTTCCTTATTTGGTATTTAATACAAGTTTTCCAGTAGGTGGGTCTATAGCATTTACTCAGGAGTAGAGTCATAAGAACACTTCATGGGGAGACAGAGTACCTGACAAGCAGGCTGCATCATCATCAGAGGTCTGAAGAAGAGGCCCAAAGTTACTCACGGTGCTTCCAACTAATTAAGGAAACACGGGTATTCCGCGTCTAATGATGCACAGACAAGAAGTTCTCCATGCTCTATTTTGGCCAGAATGGACGTCATCTTGGANTGTAACATCCAGGANTTCAGTCTGGTCAGAGACTCTGATTGGATGCTAGTGACATCATGGGGACAGCAGGCTGCTTGAGGAAACAAAAGGAGGGATGAGAAAATTGATTTCTCAGGTCTCCCTCTGGTTCAGAAAGCATTCATGGAAACAGTGCCCATGACTCCAACACTTCTGTCCCTGTACACTCTTTGTTGAGGGTTTCAGTATCTATGAACAATGAGGGCGTGCCTGGCCTGACTCTGAGCTCAGCCACTTCATGTTAGTAGCTTAGGTGGAAGTTTTTGTTAATAGAGAAATCAGCAAATGCCACAGATCAGGCTCTGTCTCTCTTAAAAAGAAATCACTAGCAATACCATGTNTGTATCCCCAACAGCCAAACATTAGGATATGGGAAGCACATAGCAGGGATTTATTTGGTAGACAAATGGATGANTAGGGCAGACCANCTGCATACTGAGAGGCTCTAAGAAAGAGGCAGGAAGCTGCACAAGAAAGTATAAAACNGACACACCAGGTTCCTACAGTGTTCAGGTATCTTAGGGTTCCTATTGCTGTGATAAAACACCATGACCAAAAGCAACTTGCAGAGGTAAAGGCTTATTTCAACTTACAGCTTGTAGCACACCATCTAGNGAAGTCAAGGCAGGGGCNGATGCACGGGCTGTGGAGAAAGCTTGCTTAGCCTCATTTNTNATACAGGACCACCTATATCCAGAAGTGGCATTGCTCACAGTGGACTTGCCCTCCCACATCAATCATCAATCAGAAAATTCCCTACAGACTAGCCTACAGGCTGATTTAATGATGGCATTTTCTCCATTAAGAGTCCTTTTTCTCAGATGACCCCAGCTAGTGTCAAGGTGGCATAAAAACTAGCCAGCTACCAGGCCACAGCCTTTCCCAAACCTTTGCCATGACGTTGGACGTCAGTGTTTTCTGAACATTCTTTTTGTTTTTTTGGTTTTTAGAGACAGGGTTTCTCTGTGTAGCTTTGGAGCCTGTCCTGGAACTCGCTCTGTAGATCAGGCTGGCCTTGAACTCACGGAGATCCACCTGCCTCTGCTTCCTGAATGCTGAGATTAAAGGTGTGCACCACCACCACCCAGCTGAACATTCTCATGTGACTTCCCAAAGTAGCCCAGTTTGAGAACAACTGTTCTGAGATCACAGCATCATGACTCTTCTCCCAGGTACCCAGATATGATGGATCTAGATGAGCAACTTGATTGGGTTGAGAAATGCCTAGAAGAGTTCAGAGACACTTTTCTGGCTGTGTCTATGAAGGTCTGTCTAGAGACAACTGATAAACAACCCNGGAATAGAGTGGGGAACACCTGCCATGAATGTGAACAGAACCATCTAATAGGTTAGAATCTAAGCAAGAAAAAAAGGGGGAGAAACATTTGACTCCACTCTTCTTGAGTGGGTGTAGTTGCCTGTGGATGTCAGACTCCACATACTCTGGCTTCTGAACATGGACTTGCCTCATCAACTCTCAAGAAGCATCTAGGCCTTCACCTTCCTCTATGGCTGCATCATTGATCCTGCCTGTGCTGAGGCCTCCAGCTTCTTGGACTTAGAAACTACTGGTTTCCTTGGCTCTTCAGCCCAAAGATGACCATTGTGGGACTATCCAGCCTCAGATCCTATGAGCCTCCAACAACTCATGATGGTAATACGAAAAGATGGGGAATCAACCAAAGGGATGGTAGCACACTGCAGGCTAGGGGCCACCCCTACAATAGGAAATAGACTTTTCCCGATACAACCATGTTTCTTTTACCATTTCTCTTTAAAGGGCCAGAATTAAGGTACCTTTTTTTTGAGTCTCTGAGATGTTTTTAGCATCAGTAAGACATAGTCAAGCAGGCTCCNAGTTCAAACCNCAGCTGTTTAAGAGATATGACAACTTGGCAAGTCATTAGCTTCTCTGAACTGAGAGTCCTGCCTGTATCAGTTGAGGTGGGTAGCACTTGGATAAGCTGGTGTCACAGATTGGAAACGAGAGGGAATTGGACCATGGTACTGCAGCCTACTTTCTGTTCTGCCCTCCCTGCCTATGCATTATGTTTAGTTTCCTCTTCTGAAAGTAATGAAGTCTGAACGATGCTGAGGATGAGCCTTTTCAGTGTAGAAGGGGCTTGTGCTCCCTCCCCTCGGCATTTGTCTGCCTTATTTGCCTGTGTATCTCNAGAGCCCAACACAGTGGCCTCTACTTAGGACATCTATCATGTTAAACTTCTATCACGTCAGCTCACTTCTACTCTGCAAACGTTCATCAAATGCAGGGCAGCGCCAGCCAATTACAGAGCCGGTGGATAGNCCAGCATCAGGACTCTGCCTCAGCGGCCAGTGCTGCCCCTGCTACTCGTAAATTGCTCAATATGTGTCATCAGCCAGCCAGGACCGTCGGATAAGTTGGCCAAATTATAAGATGATCCACGTAAGAGTGGCTCACCCAGGGATTCACCATGGGAGTTGGCGAATGTTCTTTCATTTGTCACCCTGAAGAACACCACATGGTGTCACTTGGATGTGGCCAGAGAAGAGCATCAGAAGTCACACCATGCTGTGAGACCAGAGGAGTTTTCTNACTNCTCTGCTGCATCCCTTCTTAGGTTGCAAAATTGCGTGGTGCACTCAGCAATATCTACACCGGTAATTGCTTCTTTCCCTGAGCATGCCAGAGCCAATGAGTATTTTACATCTCCTTAAATGAGGGGTTGCTAGCAGGCCTGTGTGTTTTTCTTGCCTAATAACAAGTGACATCAAAGTGTAAAATTAGCTATAACAAGCACAGTGTTGAGGTGGGGAGATTGGATTTTGCCAACTCCCTCACAAGGTGAGAAGTCAGTCACTGGCCCTCAAGATGAAGTGACATCTAGGGGGTTGTGGTCAGGGGACAAACCAATGCCTGGTTCTACACACTCCCAGATTTGAGGGTTGGGAAACTTATGGTTCCTCACTTGNAATGTTATATTGCTGCAGACATCAGCTCATTTGATCCAAGAGTCNCAAAGGATTGGGACAACCCAGGAGAAATGAGTTTCTTGCAATAGGATTTTAAGCATTGCACCCTTGAGAACCTGATCTATGTACTTGATTTATTCAGCCTTTCCCATACAGAATCTTTCTAGNGCTGGATTAATAAAAGTGTTCCTAAGATGCATGAGAGCATCCCACACCCTTTGTAACTACCTGTACTAGCCCTCTGGCCTCAGGACCTATGTTCAGGCAGCCAAACCCCACACATCACCAAGGCATGCCATCCTCACACACATCAGTGCTGATGGCTTCTGAAGGGGCTCTGTAGTAGGGCAGGAGTTCCCATTTCCCTGANCTTAATCACCTTGTTTATAAAATGAAGATAATAATGTTCTATNCACTGACAGGCAAGATGTTAAAATTGGGAAAGTTATAGGAATTGGAGCCATTTTCCATTCTCACCACACAGTCCACTTTAATGTCCTGACCCTCTGTCTGTCCCTACCTACCTCTCACACCTCATTTCCTCCCCACTCTTTTTTGTACCGTGGCTCATGTTGTAGTGACAATACCTCTGTGTGTGTGTGTGTGTGTGTGTGTGATCTTTTAAAATTGTGTTCTATTTAAATTTTATTCTTTTCCATATTTAATCAGGAATAATTGATAATAATAAATATTGGGAATAATAAGTAATGAATGTCTGTACTGCATAGTTCCCCANTCTGTATAAATGTCCACGGTGAACTGACCTCCACAATCAAGCTACCTGATATCCACCACCTCTATACTTTACAAATTGCATTTTCTGGGCAGAACACTTAAGATCCACCCTTAGCAGATTTCAAGTACACAGAAAGCCTTGTTCATTATCNTCACGTTATTACACCTTAGGTCACAAACATTTATCCATCCTACACAGGGCATTTTGTGTCCTTGACAGTTATGAGCCTGTTTGTCCTTTGTAGCCCTAGGCAACAATCATTTCACTCTGTTACTACAAGGTCACNTGTTTTCCCCTCCAATCCACATATAAATGAGGTCATGCAGTATTTATCTTTCTGTGGCTGGCTTATTTTGCTTAATGCAATGTTCTCCAGAATCATACACACTGTCACAAATGAAGGAATTTCCCTTCATTTTAAGGCTGAATATTAATTGTATGTGGGGGAGGGGTTCACTCCCCCCCCCACTGATCCACTGATGGACATTTAGTTTGATTCTNCATCTTGCCTCTTGTGAAGAATGTTGCACTGAGCATTGGAGTGGATATACCACTTTGAGATACTGATTTCTTTATTTTTTTTATATGTGTGTGTATGTGTGTGTGTATCTGTATGTGTGTATATGAACATGCATGTTAGTGCCTGTAGAGGCCAGAAAAGGACACTGGGTCCCCTGGAGCTGGATNTTTTTTATAGAGATCATATGGAATCAGTAGGTCATTCTATCAAGCATGGACATTTTAACAATAAGAATTCTTCCTATCCAGAAACACAAGATCTATTTCCATTTACTTGTACCTTATTCCACTTCTTTNATCAACATTTTAGAGTTTCAGTGTACACCTTCNTCCTCTCCTTGATTAACTTTATTCTTAAGTATTCTATGTTCTTACACATGAGAGTGTGTCTTAATCCCTATTTCAGATNGTTCACTGTTACTCTGTAGAAATATAANCCATTTGTTTGTAGAGTATGAATCTACTAACTTTCCTTTTTATTAACTCCAACAATTTTCTGGCAGATTTAGGCATTTAGAGATAGTTTATATCTTTTTTTTCTGTTTGAATGACTCTTACTTATTTTTCTTGCCCAATTTCTCTGCTTAGTACTTGGAATATGATTTTGAATAGACNTGGCAAGAGTGGGCATCCTTGCTTTTTTCTTGACCTTAAAGGAAACCTTTTCAACTCTTTGTCCGTTCAACTTAAGCTGTNGGCTAGTCACATGTGGCCTTTATTTTATCAATCCTTCTCCACACAATTTGCTGATAGTTTTTGTGGTGAAAGGTTGTTGAATTTTATCAAATACTTGTACATTTACAGGAAGGTCATGTTTTATTTTTCAGCCTGTTGATCTCCTNTCGTTAATGATGTGGTTGAGGCTTTCTCTTTCTCTTTCTTAATGACTTAGTCTGATAAGCTGTCTGTTTCTGAGAGTTTATTAGCTTCTAGGTTACCCAGTTCACTGACAATATAATTGTTCACAATTGTCTCTTGTGATTGCTTGCATTTCAGAGGTATCAATTAAAGGGCTTAGCACTCATTTTTAATCTTATTTCCAAGTTTCTCTTTGTTTCTTACTCTAACTAAAAGTTTGTCAGGTCTATCTTTCAGAACCCAAACTTGGACTGAGGAGGTAGCTCAGTTAGGAAAGAGCTACTGAGTACCAGAGAACCACGCAAACNTGAGGAGCTNAGTTCAAGCCCCAGAACTCACATGTGAAAAGCTGGGAGNGATGGTATGTGCTTGGAATACCAGCNCCAGGAAGATAAAGACAGAGTCAGCCTGAGAACCCCTGGCCAGCAAGTCTAGCCCTGTCTCTTATACACATCTAGATGTGTATAAGAGACAGCCATACACACACACATACACACACACACACACACACACACATATACACACACACACAGTCCAAATTTGGTTGGGTTCATTGATTCTTCTTGTTTTGATAGTTTATCTCATTTATTTCCACTCTGATTTTATCATTTTCTTTGAACTGTTTTCTTTGTTTAATTCCTTGAGGTGAAAGTCAGGCTGCCTGAGACCTCTTTTTCCTCAGTGTAGCCACTTGTCAGCACACGCTTCCCTGGTGGGGCTGTTTTATAAGCTCCATCTCCCACAAGTGTCTCTGTGCTAGGTTTTCATTCCCATTTTTTTCTCAGTCTTTTTCTGCCTCCTCCTTTGACTTCTTTGACTGGCTGCTCACGATATGTTGTTTGATTCCTACATATTTGGGAATGCGCCTCATGTTANTGATTTCTAGTTTTGTAACTGTNTAGATGAAACGATACTTAATGCNATTTCTGTCTTCTTAGGTTTNTGGAGACCTGCTTCGTGGCTTGGTTTGATCTATCCCTGTGCACTCTTGAAAAGGATGTGTGGCTGGAANGTTCTGTACTTGTCGGTCGGGTCCATTTGGTCTATAGTACAGTAGAGGTCGATTGTTTCATCATTGATTTCCTGTCTGGAGGATCTGTCCTTTCTTAAGAGTAGAGTTCTGAAGTCCCTGCTATTGTTTCCTTCTCGCCCCTTTCTCCTTGAAGTTTTACTCCTTCTCGCTTTATGTGCGGATAGTAACTGCTTGAGTTTAGTAACTACTGCATCCTTTGGTTAGCAGACACCTTTGTAATTATATAATGACTTTCTTTATCTCTTATGTCAGCTTCCACCTTAAATTCTGTTCTGTGTAGGGGCTGGAGCAATGGCTCAGTGGTTAAGCGCACTGGCTGCTCTTCCAAAGGACCTGGGTTTGGTATCCAGCACCCACATGATGGCTCACAACCACCTATAATTCTAGTCCCAGTGAGGAAAGGGGATGCAATGTCCTAGTCTTCTCCCTGAGGTCACTGTGCACACACATACATACAGGCAAAACACTCACATGGGCAAAATAATAAAATAATTTATTAAAAAGAGTTTAAAAAATCTATTCTGTGTAATANACACACAGCCACAGCTATTGTTTCTGGTTATCACTGACAGAGATCTCTTTCTAGCCTTTCACTTTCANCCTGTGTGTCCTGAAAACTAGAGAGTCTCTTTCAAGCACAGGGAGTTGTCCTTTTGTAATTTGTCCTTTTGTAAACAGATTTTGTAATCTGTTCCATCACTATGTCCTTTGTTTAGAATAGTTAATGTATTTACATCTTAAGGGGTTATTAAATAAGGATTTAAAATTTCTTGATTGNTTGCTGGTTTTGAGCCAGGGTTTCATTATGAATGGTAGCCTGGAACCTACCTGATAGCCTAGGCTGACCTCAAACTTGTGGCAATCTTCCTGCTTCTGCCTCTCAAATACGGGAATTCCAGGCATGAGCCACCATGCCTGACTACTATTGACATACAATAATTGCTTTTTGGTTATTTTCTAATTCTCTTCTTCCTCTCTTGCTGTCTTTCTTTGATTGTATTGTTTTTGTAGTTGTATGCTATGATTATTGTCTCTGTCTTACATGTCTTTACTGCAGGTTAGCATGGGCTTATAAAAAATAGTATGGTGTTCTGCTGGAAGTCAGCTCAGCCAGTAGAGTGCTTGCTACCCATGAAGAACTTAGTTCCATCCCCAGGCTGCACATTCAAGTGTGGCTGTGTTGGTGTAATCTCAGCNCTGGGAAGAAGGAAACAGGTAGATCTCTCAAACTCACTAGCCAACTACTCTAGGCATCTTGGTGGGTCCCAGGCCAGTGAAAGACCCTGTGTCAAAACAAGGCAGACAGCAACTGAAGACCAACACCTGAC
>LZPO01017872.1:28481-38664 GCA_001675575.1 Neotoma lepida | reverse complement strand
AACACCAAAAGATGCCCCCGGCTCTCTTTACCTTTTATTTTGAGACAGGATCTCATTAGGTTTCCCAGACTTGCCTTGAACTCACTCAGTAGCTGAGGCAGGCANTGANCTCTGTGATCCTCCTGTATCAGCCAGCCTCCAGAATAATGTGCCACCATGCCTAGCTTGGTCAGTATTTTCTTTTCTTTCTTTCTTTTTTTTAAGTTTAACTGTCTGCTGTTTGTCCCTCTCTATTTCTCTGCCCCTCCGACATTTCCACAACGGATTGTTAGCTGTTGTCCCCTTAGCCTTCTGGGCTGTCTTTGTGTTTTTCCTTCATAGCACACAGGGTTTAGGGGGGCCATTCTGATCTCTTGTCAGGCAGTGTGCAGATCCCTGGATTTGGTGATTCACTGTGTCTCACTGTATCTCCTTTGTTCANTTGGTGGTAGTATGTCTCCCTGATTGCTCATGCCCCTCAGGCTCTAGTGTGGGTGTCTGCATTTTGATGAGCAGGTAGGCACCTCTTCCAGTCTTTATAGCTCTGTTTCAATAAGTTAAATCTGGTATCAGTTAGCCTTTCCAGCACTTCTCAGTGGCATAGTGAGATCCTTGGGTGGGGAGAGGGTGCTGTTAGACTCCTCACATGGAAGAGCCTGGATTCTAGGCCCATGTGGGTAAGCCTAGAGCTTTGTGTGAGCAGGCCTAATGTGTGGGTTCTAGGGAGTAGACCTGCAAAGTGGGTACAGTGAGTTTGTCCTGGTGCTGGGATTCATGAAAAATAGAGTTGCTCCTTCACTCTCTTCCCCCCGTATGGAAAGCCTCTGTGATATGCCATCTGGACTTGAGAAAACCCCTGTGACCTACCTGATGGGAAACTGTCTGGCCTGTGTCAATACATCTTTTTTTATTTCTGTGCTCCGCCTGGACACTGTAGGCTCTTATCTGAATTCCTTTGCATTTATGGAAACATTTTTGTGCATGAGTAGTTCACTGTGAAAGGAGGAGTGCTTGAAGCCCCCTCCAGCTTGTCCACTTTCAGATCTTAAAACAACCTAACAGCTCTCATCAACATCAGTTTTTCCCCCTCTGCCTCAGTCCCTCTTANGTCCTTTTCTGCTCCGCCCCTCTTCTGGAGAGGATGTCATGTTTACCAAGCAGACTCCCTGAAGCCACTCAAGATCAGCTCTCATTTGGAATGGGACTCTGATAGCTCAGAAAATAATAGTGAGAGCTGATGATGAGATGATTCAAATAAAATAATTCTGTACAGCAAAGAAAACAATAAAGAGAGTGAAGAGAAAGCCTAGGGAATGGAATAAAACCTTTGCCAGCTATTCATTGAACAGAGTATTAGCACCATAATATAAAAAGAATTTAAAAGTTCAATAAAAATGGATAATCTAATTAGTAAATAGTCAAATGAACTGAGTAGACACTTCCCAGAAGAAGTATAAATGGTCCATGAATACATGAACTATTCAACACTTTTAGTTGTCAGGGAAATGCATGTCAAAACTACATTGTGATTCCATCTAACCTCAGTCAGAATGGTTATCTTCAAAGAAATGAACAAGAATAAAAGCTGAAGAGGATTTAGAACCCCCCCCCCAAAAAAAAGGACTCCTCCAGCATCCATCATTGGCGGGAATGTAAACTACAGTAGCCTCTGTGGGAATCAGCATAGAGACTCCTCAAAACAACAAGTACTACTGTTTGGTCCAGCCAGTTTGATCCAGCTATACCACTCATGGGCATATACTCCAAAGAATCAAAATCAAATAGAAAGACATGTACAGCAAGGCTCATTGCAAGCACTGCCCACACCAGCCAAGTTACAGAATAGGAGCCCAGAGGTGGGAATGAATAAAATGTGCCATTTATATGCAATGCAGTTTTATTCAGCCATAAAGAATGAAAGCATACCATTTGTATTAAATGAACAGAACTGGAGATGATCCTGCTAAGCAAAATCTTCCAGACAAAACAGGTGGGGTATCACATGTGACAGGACCCTACTCTTCTGTAGACTGTCTTGTGATTTCACCCTGAGACTCACATCTCTGCATTGCCAGCTGGTATTTCTGTTGGGCTTGGCCAATAGAAGGAACTGGAGAGGGCTACAAGGTAGGATGAGGAAGAAGACATTTGCATCTTTTAGTTTGCTTTGTGTGAACACACCATCTGCTTCCTCTTCCTGCAGGTATCACCCGTTCACAGTTCCACCCATCAGTGGTTATCTGGTCCAGCCAGGTTTCCTCACATTTCACAGCATATGACTTGTATTCCTTCTCAGAAGTTCCCACAGGTTCTCTCTTCCATGTTCAGGACAACTGACCCATCAGAAAGGAGCCCCCTCCTCAACGGCCTTAGATTGATTGGGCTCTGCAGGATCTCTCCTCTAAGCGTCTCCATTTTACTAATTCTGACATCTTCATTTTCTTCTCTCAGTTCTACAGATCCTGGCTGCTTTTTGTAGTGACTCTCTCTGTAATCACGTATTCCCTCCTTGTCCTTTACGTTGTCTAGTGCACAATTCATTATTCCCAACTAATAATTCTTTGGATTGAATTCTCTTTGTTAAAAAATTTGGGATGACTTTTCTCTGCCAGTTGGACACTGATGAATTCATCCACATACAACCTATGACTTACATTTATCAAAGGGCACATCACACATACACACAGCACTGCTAGCTGTCATTAATTTTACTAGACTCTTTCTTCTTTCTATCCCTAGGGCCAAAAGTAGAGTCTGGTTCAATGAACACTAATGAAAATCTGTGAATAATAACGAAATAAATGAAGAAATTAATGTGGATGTCAAAACAGGTCCAGGCACAATTGTTGGGGCTTCTGTTCGTGTCTCCTTTGCTGGAATTGTTTTGGGGCAGGGTTTATTCTAACATGTTCCAGTAGAAAAGAAAAGATCACCCTTGAGAAACCATGGGATTACATTCCACATTCGTTCATGAGAAACCCAGTCCATAAGAGAGGCAGCCTTTGGCCTTGGGGTCAAACCTTGGCTCTGTAAATTAATCACTGCGTGCCTTTGAGCAAGTGACTTAACCTCCCTGACCTCCGCTTTCTCATTCATAAGATATGACTAAATCCTTTTTCAAAGGCTTCTTATGAGGAATAAATGAAAAGAACCCTATGCAAATTAGCCTATTGTAATAGATGCCACAGGATAGGAGCTAAATATTAATGAGTAGTCTTTCTCGCCCTCACCCCACCCATCCCTTGACTGTCATACCCTGAAGCATTGGTGGGAATCAAAGATATTTCATTTTCCAAAGATACCCAGGAGGAATGACAGGCTGCGATCAGTCTTCATCACCATCATCATCATTATCTCTGTTGCAATTAAGTGATAGCTCAATCAAAGCTTGGTGCTTAGCAAGTTTTCCTTTGTGTACTCTTCAGATGAATGTTTCCTTACTGTTTATAGATGAGAAAATTCACAGAAGACAAATTCTGACCAAGGCCCAACAGCTAGCCACGATAAACACTATAACAGGGCCCCATGTCTCCGTGAGTCCAGGATATCTGTTGTTCTATTACACTGCATTTTAACCCAAGGGAGTGAATTGGATCTGTCCTGTGCCCTCCCATGAAGCAAATATTGGCTCCAAGTCTGGGTTGGGTTTCTGCACACCCCACACTTGCCAGACCAGCAGCCCTTCTTCACNTCCTTTGTTCTGTCTGTGACCTGAATAATGGCACCATCTCACTACAGCCAAGAAGCAATTGCCCACTTCGTACCTGTGATGGACGGAGGGTGATGGTAGCATCTGAGGTCAATGTCAAATAGGGGCCTTCCTGAAAGGCTGCCCTGTTCAGTCCACCCAGCACTGGTTATCACTAGGCAAGAACATTTCGAGTGAGAGTTTGTTGAGTGTTTTCTCCTTCCTCTCAGCACTGATGCCCAGCTGAAGGAGAAGGCGTGGGGTGTGGGAGATGGAGCAGGGAGAGGGAGGAAGGCCTTCCATCTGTGTTACTTGGTTACTACCTGCAGAGCAATCGTAAGTTTTCTGGGAACAGGAAATGGGGCTTTTATATCCTACAGCCACTGACTACTCCCACCACACACTCACAGAACAGCAAACACACACTGCACAATGGATGCTCACTACCGACAGCCCAGGAGTCCCTGCTATAGTGGAAGTGAAGGAACTCGGCTGTCCTGCCTCTGTCGTTAATTTGCTTCCAGCAAGCCCTTCTTTATCTCTCGGGGGCATTCTCCCTCCTGTGCAGGAGCACGAGAGTGCTGAGGTGGAGGAAATATGTGCTGTGGAGTCATAGAGACCCGATTTGGGATTCAGTCTTTTCTGTGACCTCACACAAGATGCTCAATCTACTTTGGGGCAATTTTCTCCTCTGTCAATTAGGTAAAGGAACATGGAGATTATGTGTTAGTCCTAGAATAAAGGTGAAATCTTGTCTCTTCCTGGATAAGGGGATCCCAATTGATGGTATTTTTAAGATCCCTTTGAGGCCTGCTGTCTTGGTCACACCATATCCTCTCAGATCTGAAAACTTCTCACCTCAGTTTCACACAGGAACAAAATCCCATACATGATAGTTAACCTTAGGCATGGCAGCCTTGGTGAGGTGCAGTAGGGAGTCAGAGTTCCCAGGGCAACTACATTTCACCCTCCCACATGGATTGCATTCCTGTGATGGGCTAGGGACCATAGCAGGTGTCTAGGGGAAGCCATCAGGTATTCCTATATTTATACATTATACTGATAAATGAGCTACCCAGTGCTCTCTGTGGGATGGGGGGGGGCTGCAAATACAGTCCACTCAACTTTCCCATAACCCACTGCCTTTTCTTGCCCAAGAGACTAGTTTTCATGGAATGTTCCATCAGACCTTTACTTAGTTTCTGTCCAGACCCTGACCCTCACCATCCTTCCCCCTTTATCCTTCTAAGGTTCCCAAGGGCCACTGAGTGTCTCAGTCCCCAAGCACCTATATCATTATACTCAAGGTATAAGGGGGGCCAACGATTGATCAAGCTGGTGATAAATCATGATTTTTTTTTCTTTTTTTTAATGTGGTTCTTATTTACAGACATGCAAATTGCAGGAGTTGAGGAGTCGTGGGGGCTGCCATGTAGACGTCAAAGGAAAGTCCATGAGGGCAAGCAATGAGAAGTGGGATCAGAACCCATGCAGGCAAGCCCTGGGCAATGATACATGAAGCTGTGAGAGCCAACCCTAAGCTTCAGTGGAGACCCCAGGAAGTTGGAGATGCCCCAGATATGGGACATCTACCTAGCAGAGCAGCAGGCAGTAAGCAGAACTGGACTAAGGGAAAGGCCGTGTAGGCTACAGATGATGAAACTGCAACAATGGGGAACTTCAACTCTGGGAAAATGACATGAAGCTACCACATGCTCCTGCTGCTAGACACAGGACTTTAGGATTTAACATTTCCCCTACTAGGCTTTGGTCTTGCTTTGCTCCCTCATGCCTTGCTAAGTACCTATTATCCCCTTTAGAAATAGAAATGTTTATCTTCATTCATTGTGTTTTGGAAAATCTTTAGCTTGCTTTTGGATTTTTAAAAGAGCTCATAGCTAAGAGTTTACCTTGAGTCTCAGAAGAGATTTTTGGCCTTGAACTTTTGAACAATGTTGGGATTGTTAAGACTATAGAGACTCTTGGGGAATGGACTGCATGCCTTTAGCATTATAGAATGGACATGCTCCTTTGGGAGAGGCTGGGGGTAGAGTGGGTAGAGTGTTATGGTTTTAAGGANATGTGTTTGTGTGTCACGCTGGCAACGTGTAGGCTAACGATGGCTAATTTTGTCCATCCACTTCACTGAATTCAGAAGTGCCTATGAGATTAGCAAAGCACATGACTGAGTGTCTACAAGGATGTTTCTAGAAAGGGTTAACCAAGGTGGGAAGACTCTTTGAATGTGGGGGATTGTCATAGCATAGGCTGGGAGCTGGATGGAGTAAAAGACCATAAGGGAGAGAGGCCTCAGCACCAGCGTTCTCCCTGCTTCCTGGCTGTGAAAATGTGAGCCACTCCACTCCACTGTATCCTTCCCTCCATGATGAAACTGTGAGCTCAAATTCATCTTTCCTCCCTCAAGTTCTTGATGCTGGGCATTTTGGCACAAGGATGCAAAAGTTTGAGGAGCACAGTGACCTCCCCAATGAGTTTGTGAGATCTTTGAAAGCAAGGCCTTTTATCTAGGTCTTCTTCATGTTATCAGGGCTCTCCAACACACCTCCTTGGCACATGTGCATATACCATGCCTCGTGTTAACCACCAGGTACCTGCAGGTGAATAAAGAGCCCTGTCTTCCTCCATCCTGGAGTCTCCAGGAAGACTAGAGAATGACAGAGCTTAAATGAACGAGCCAGCAACTGAATAAGAAATTGAAATTGTGAGACACGGTACAAGGGCTGCAACTGGTGCCGTAATGAAAACTAATTGGTAGAAGGGGATTACTTAGGATTCTCCTAAGAGGCCTCTCNGAGGAGATGCCATTTAAGCTGAAGTCATAAGGATTTGAAGGAGCCATCCAGCTGAAGGGCTGCAGAGAGCTTTGCGGGAGGAAGAGAAACCTACCTAAAAGTTCACAGATGGAGCCTGGAGTATGTGCAGTAGAGGCCAGAGCCGTGGCATGGAAGGGGAGCAGGGCTGAGTGTTGAGAGGGAGAGGGAGAGGGGGCAGAGTATGTAACAGGAAGGGGTTGATGTGTTTTAAGCTGGGAAGTGACATAATTGAATCTGAGTTTTGAGTGATGGCTCTGACCTTCAGACCCTTCATCTGAAAATAAGGCTCCCAACCACCTCCCTTTTGGGCATTTCTAAGGGGCAGACGCCCCTTTAAAATGTGACCTCTAAGCACGGTACCAAAAGGTAAAGAGAGACAGTGCAGCTGCAAGCTTCCAGCCCTNGGCGTACAACAGGAACTCCATAAGTGTCTTTATTGGTACTCTATGCTTCTTTCATTGTTTTTGTTTATTTTGCAAAGAAATGTCTGAATAGCTTAAAATTTGGTCAAGGTCTGTGGCCAGGAGGGCTCTCTCTTACTGCTGGCAGCTAAAACATCTGGACTATTCAGCGGCTAATTTTTACAGCAACAAACAGGCTGCTTATGTGACTGGGCCACCAGCCAGATCCCTTCCTGTCCTGGTTTGAACTCGCCTTACTGAAAAGATGTGGACAACCAAAGGGCAAAGAACACTTGAAAATAATCAAAGCAAACCACACCATTTCATAGAAAGTCACTGACATCCAGGATGTCAAGGGGTAGTGGGAATGACAGACCATTCTGCACCCAAACTGGGTTTAGAACCTGAGTCCGCTAGGGAAGGGTGGGTCCTCCTTTGCCAGCCTGTCAAGAAGGACATTGGGTTGAAGAATGAGCTACATCAGGGAGCATTTGAACTCACCTACTGCCAAAGCCAAGTTCTAGCATCTTCGCAATTACTAAACTGCTTGCCCCAGGGAGTGNAAGTGCCTGCCAAGCNAATGGAAATTCATGCTCTTTGACAGCTGGCCCAGNCTAGCATGGCTCAATCAGGTAANAAAAGCCGGTAGCTGCTCTCTAGGCTGCAAATGCTGGTGTGTGNCTTCCTTGCTATAGCCAAGGTGGTGCTAAAACTGCCAAAGGCTGGGAATCTGAAGAGGGGACTTAGCCATTAAAAGCAATGGCTGNTCTTCCTGAAGACCACAGTTGGACTCCTAGCACCTGTGCGGCAACTCACAACTGGCTATAACGCCAGTGCCAGGGCATAGAATCTGACTCCTTCTTTTGGCCTCCTTGGGTACCAGGCATGCAAATGGTGCACAGATATAAATTCAGACACAGCCNGGCAGTGGTGGCNCANGCCTTTAATCCCAGCACTCGGGAGGCAGAGGCAGGNGGATCTCTGTGAGTTCGAGGCCAGCCTGGGCTACCGAGTGAGTTCCAGGAAAGGCACCAAAGCTACACAGAGAAACTCTGTCTCGAAAAACCAAAAATAAGAAATTCAGACAGAACACTCATTCACATAAAATAAAATAAATTTTAAAGCCTTCATTCAACCTTAGCAGAGAAGGGAAGCAAGCCCAGTGCCGTGGAATTCAGAGCACAGCTGTAGTAAAGACCTGGTCTCCTGATGCTAGCCTGGTGTTGTGTCCAGTACACATCAACATGGCTTTGAAACTGCATCCTGCTCCCTTCCAGACCACGCCTGGGTGAGAGTTCCATCACTTCTCTATGCTTTCTCTCCACTNCCCCTTTTCAGAGGGATGCCAGAGTATCTGTAGAAAGCTTTTAGACCCAAGATCCGCAATACAGTCCNAGCTGTGTCCTGTATTCACCCCACATTACAAACATGTGCATTTCATCATTCCCTAAATATTTGTCTCCATCCTGTGCCCAACACTGGGCTAAACAGAGTTCCTATTGTGGAGCTGACATACCCTCAGAATGAAGCGATGGAGGTGTGGCCTTCCCAGGTATGTTCAGTAGGAAGGCAAACCCATGTCTGGACTCGCTGTACAAGTCTCAAACTCTTCATGTGTTGTCAAGATGTATCTCACTAAAACCAAAGGCTAAGGCTGGAATAAGATAATTCCTGAGGAAGGGGATTCTGAANTTTAGATNGTTCTAGAACAAAGTGGGCATGTTCCTCGTACCTGTCTGGCATGCAGTAGCTCTTACAAAACATGATATGAAAAGGCAGGAANGAGAGAACTAACAACTAGCTGAAAATGAAAAGGACAGACAGAAATACAGACGGACACAAAGAATGACTCCGGGACCTAGATCTGGGCTACCTTGCCAATGTTAAGAGCATAGTTCACAAGAGCCACAACTAGATAGATGTTTGTAACTGGGACCCAGGGGAGACCTTCCCTCCNTGCATGTGCTCACTTGTCACTATGCTAGAGGCACCTTCTCCCAGAGTTCCAGAAACTTTCTGGGTACTCTGGGTAGAACNGTNTGCTACCATAGGTTCAGTTTCTAGCCCAAATTTAACTTGTTGTAGCCCTGGTTTTTTACAAAGTGTGAAGGCAGTGGCTCTCTTACCCAGCCCAAGCACATATCTTGTACCCTAAAGAATGAGCCACCCCTGTGAAAGACCATCACACTGGGGATCAAAGAAGGGTAGCAGGAAAGACATTTGAGTAGGAACCACATTAGGCCAAGGCTTCATACTTGGCTTTAGTCTAAACGGTANATACGTGTTTTCCCGACTGGATTGTACAGTTAGATGTTGCCATCCTGGCAAACTTGTTNGATGCTGAACATAGTGTGGTAGTTTGTAACCATGTTTTCTTATTTCTCAAAACGAGTGCTCTGAAAACCAGAGTGCTATTTGATTTCCTAGACCTTGAGAATACTCCAAGAGCATCAAAAGAAAGGAAACTATCACCGTGACTTCACAGATGAGGAAACTGAGGCCTGTGGTGACATATTGTGTACCCTAATAAAGCCTGCCTAAAGATCAGAGGACAGAGCCAGCCACAGAGTTAGCCACAGAGGTCAGGCAATGGTGGCACACATCTTTAATCCNAGCACTCGGGAGGCAGAGATCCNTCTGGATCTCTGTAAATTCAAAGCCACCCTCGACCACATGAGATTAATCTAGTTTAAAAGAGAAACAGCCAGGCAGTGGTGGCACATACTTTTAATTCCAGCCCTTGGGATCACACACCTTTAATCCTTGTACTTGAGAGTCTCATGCCTTTAATCCCAGCACTAGGGAAGCTGAGACAGGAAGTGATATGGCTGGGCAGAGAAAGGAATATAAGGCAGGAGGAGATAAGAATTAGGCTTTTCAGCTGAGAGGCCCTTTTGGCTAGAGGCTTTTTGACTGAGAAGTTTGCAGTCTGAGAACTCATGTAGTTGGCGAGGTGAGACTTGGCAGTGGCTTGTTCCTTTGTCTCTCTGATCTTTCAGCATTTACCCCAATATCTGGTACTGGGTTTTTATTATAAGACCTTTAAAAATTGAAGCAACAGGGGCCCAAAGCTTTCATCTCAGAACCAACATCAGATGCAAGCTGCGTTGTCTGATGTGGAAGCCACCAGATACACATGACTTCCAAGTACTCATAATGTGGTGAGTTCAAATTGAGAAAGTCTGTAAGTGTNAAATATGCATTAAGGTTTCTAGGCAGAATACAAAAAAATTAATAATTGATTGCATATTGAAATGATAATATTATTTTGGGTATATTGG
>LZPO01017872.1:0-11529 GCA_001675575.1 Neotoma lepida | reverse complement strand
CCCCACCCCCCAATCACTGGCCTTTTTGCAGGTATCCTTGTCTGAGTAGATTCACTTCCTCTTTGAACAGGTCTTCCCTGATTCTGACCGTCAGAAGTTGGCTTTTCCTCCCTGGATCAATGAAAGCTCTCATTGGAACTCTATTGAGATCATCAGGACTGGCCGTTCAGGTGTCAGTTCAGATATGACTTTTGTATTATGAAAGGTTCTTCAGTGCAGAAGTCCTGCCTGATTCCCACTGAAGGGGGATCGTGGAGAAAGTGCAGGAGTTGGAGAGTCACCAGTTCCAGTTCCACTGCTGTCATTCACCCACCTACCATGATCGTGATGGTGTATTTTGTATACCACTATCAACTCTCTCCTGTACTGCCTAGCAGAGGTTTGGTGTTGCCACCCAGCCGCCTCCCCCCCCCCTAAATGGCTCTAGAACCACACTCTACAGTGGTCTAGAGTCTAAGACTCTCTTTATTCTCATCAGGCCCACATTAGATTGCAATTCCCAAAAGGAGGTGCAAATCTGGGCACATGACATGCATTTCCTAACATTGTGTCTTCACCTTTAAAATGGGGATAGCAACAGCTTTCTCTACTTAGCTATATCCTATGCATTCCTTAGAACTTCTACTTTGCAAACNGCCCAGGAAGACAGGGTAAAATGGAATTCTGGGGTGAGTTTACACAGCCTGAAGAGAGTGGGTCACTGTCTAGACAGTGAGTGGGTCAAGGATGCCAAATTCAGTAGCACCCAATGACCCTCGGGCACCACTGGAGAGGTTGAGAGCTCCAATCTGCATCCCTGGGGGAGGCAACAGTGGCCCCGGTCCTGCTCACTAGCAGGATCTCAGACTTGGGGCTGTCTCTTTGTGATTCTGAATTCATGCCTCTTGAAAAGATTACATTTTTCAGCAAACTCATCTGGAGAATTTACGTTAGTCTAGGAACTCTGCCGGTTGCTATGGCTGACACAAGGAATGTAGGGTCTGCTTAGTGTGTGGGGGGATGTTGCATTCGAGGCAACCTTGTTTCGTAGGCTTCCACTACCCACTGTGGATTTTCTCCCTTAATAACATGGGGACTCTCTCATTCCATACTCCACACCTGCCCACCTGCGTCCCATCCCCAGAGCTTCAGAAGATAAGCTGTCTATAGTCACAGACACGTTGGGAGGCACTTAGGTGCAGGTGAGAAATGGCTCCTACAAGTGTTCCTGCAGATAAACAGAGATCCACAGCAAATACATGCAGTCGCCTCCCTGGAGGGAAATTACCTCCCACTTGTGTCTTCACAGCTGTCCCTTCTCTCATCCTGCACAGAGCAGTCTTGTTAGCCTGGATCTTTCTGAAACTCCTATCATGTCTAACACAGCCCTGGCTGCTCAGTTCTCATCGCTGTTCCTCAAGCACGCCTGGAAGTCTAGTACCACAGGGACAATGTGCGTCTTTATGAAGTACGTTTGTAGATACTCTTGCTTCAGTCCCTTGCTGTGGGTACGCTCCTACTCCCCGCTTTTATCTGTTGAAATCCTAATCCCAGTATAACTGCATCTGCAGACTGGGGTCTTCTAGAGGTAATATAAGAAAGGAGCCTTAATCCAATAGGACTGCGCCCTTTGCCAACTGTGTGTATGCTTTCTCTTTGTTTCTTGTTTTTGTAGTACCGGGAACGGAATTCGGAGCTTTATACATGCCAGCCAAGTCCTCTACCACTAAGATATAGCACCAATCCTTATTTTTTGCATGTGTACATGAGGACGTTCGGTCATGTGTGTGCATGAGGAGGCCAGAATTGATGGAGAGTGTTTTCCTTTGTTCTCCCCCTGCTCTCTCTCTCTCTCTCTCTCTCTCTCTCTCTCTCTCTCTCTCTCTGTGTGTGTGTGTGTGTGTGTGTATGTGTGTGTGTGTGTGTGTACATGTGCTTGTGTGTGTGCACACCTATGAAGGTCAGAGGAGAACACTGGGTATCTTCCCTAGAGACAGGGTCTCTCACTGAACCTGAAACTGCCTATGTTGACTAGGCTGACAAACCCCAGGCATTTGTCTGTCTGCCCCTAGCCCCTAATGCTGAGGTTACAGGCCTGCCCAGGTATGTGTGCCTTTTGTTGTTGTTGTTGTTGTTGTTGTTGTTGTTGTGGGGACTCTAGACTCACTTCTACTTCAGGTGCTTGGCTTTTACATGGGTGCTAGCAATACAAACTCAGGTCTTCATGTGTGTGGGAAGCATTTTGCTGACAAAGCCATCTCCCCAGTGCACCAAACAAATAACAATGTTCCGTTTGTTTTGTTTTCATATAAATCTTGATATGTCACCCAGGCTGGCCTTGAATTGCCTCTGTAGCCAAAGCTGGTCTTAAACTTTTTGACCTTCCTGTTTGAATCTCCTGCAGAGCTGAGATTACTGGCCCATGACACCAGGTCCAGCTTCTCTTTCTATTATTAGCATATGTTAATAGTATGAAGTTGTGAATTTTGTTATGACTCTCATACACTCATATAATACAGTTTGGTGACATTACCAAACCTCTATTACCCTCTCTCATCCCCTCTTCCCATTCCCTCTTCCATATCCATAAAAGTCTCCATTTTACATTCATAGGACTGTAGCCTTTTAAGAAAGGGCAAAAGGAGCCCTTTCTTCCCTCTCCACCGCAGAAGGACACAGTGAGAAGGTGGCCATTTGTAAGCAGAAAGAGTTTCACAGCAGGATATGAACCAACTAGTACCTGATTAGAGATTTTCAGAACTGTGATAACAGGGTCTGCTATTTCCCCGCCTGCTCTATGTTATTTTGTCAAAGCAACTTAAGAAGACTAAGACCTCAAAAAACAGACTCTGCCAGGTAAGTTTGATCATCTTGTTCAACACAACCACTGGGGATCAGAGGACCTAAGGGCTTTCCTCCCAAGTTCATATAAGCAGTGACAAGTCTGTGCTGATGGCACCACACAGAGTACCAGCCAGCAAGTCAATTGATACGGTGTCATCCACCCGCTTCCAATATGGAAACAGGCTTAGACAGGATAGTGTGACTTGTTAGAAACCCCAGCAACAGAGCAGCTACTGTGAGGTGCATGGTGCTGCAGACAACAGCTATGCCCCTGGAAGTGCTCTGAGAGGTGAC
Organism: Neotoma lepida; assembly: GCA_001675575.1. Classification (NCBI taxonomy): domain Eukaryota; kingdom Metazoa; phylum Chordata; class Mammalia; order Rodentia; family Cricetidae; genus Neotoma; species Neotoma lepida. The sequence goes on along the minus strand of LZPO01017872.1, from coordinate 8,412 downwards.
TTCCAGTTTCCTACCAGCCCCATCTCTACCTCATACTCTTTAGGGATTAGACACTTTCTGTCATCCCCTCATGAACAAATAAGCTTGAAGGTGAACCACCAAATGCAACATCAGCAAGAAAACATATCAAGCGTTAACCCAGTTCACTGCCTGTCATGCCACACCCCTAGCTGTCCAAACTGCCAGCATGGTCACCAGTTTACAGGTGATGGGGCAGAATAGCAGAGATGTTAAGTAGTCTGTGCAGGTCATACAATCCCTGTAAGATGGTGCTGAGATTCCGAAGCTGCCATTCCTAAGAGACATCTGGGTGAACCCGGAAGTGGGCAAGCACATGCCTTACCAACAACAAACCAGAGGGGCCTGTGCTGTGTGGAGCACAAAACAGGAAGCCTAGAGGGGAAGATAAATGGGAGAAGAGGAGCTTGCAGTGCTCGACAGGGAAGAGGAGCCCATTAGCACACAAGAGGGGGCTGGGCAGAGGATTTCTAAAGACAACTGTTGGAATTCTTTGCCAACCATCCCAGGTTGTGGGTGGAGAAGAGACTAGTTGGTGAGCCCAGAAGAGGCTCCAAGCATTCAGCCAACACCTCCAAATCATGACAAGAACCTCTTAGCATGGTTCTCCAAGACACTTCTGTACGATCACTCAGATATGTCTTTTGGAGCACTTGGGAGGTGGTCTGATCCAAGGGAGACAGGGCACGTAACAGAAACACAGGACTCTTAGCCTTGAACTTGTGATAAGTTCCATCTCCCCTGACCGTGAGGTCAGGGCCCTGGGAAAATGTGTTTTTTCCCTGAGTTTCTGTCACTCAGCTGTGACATGGGTATGTCTCTGTCCCCATATCTGTCACTGGAAGTGAATGAGTGTAAGGCCCAGTACAGAGGTGACCATCCAACCAGGCTAACTCTTCTTACCTCCCAACATGGATGGTGCTTAGTGTGGGGTCATAGGGTAAAAACAGAGTTGCAATGCTTATGTCACTGCCTTCCAGGCTTGTGGTTTAGGTGAGACACTCAGCAAGGACATAATAAAAGTCCTTGTACCACAACCTCCTACCTTCAGCATCACTCACTCTGAAGTCTCCCTTCCAACATAAGCTGACAACGTCCACCAAGACCAAGAATTTGTCCTCCTGAGAGTTACATCCCAAATAGAAACATCTCTGTATGTTCATCGGGAGTGACAAGAATGTGCTCAACATTAATCAACCATTAGGAAATTGTAAAGCAGAAGTCCGAGAGCATCCACTCTTGTTAAATCAAGAAGGCAACGCCATGTTTTGTTAAGTATCCAGAATAACCAAAACTCTCAAACAATGCTGTGTAAAGTGGTGTGGCCACTCTGAAAATCAATAGAGCCGTTCTTTAAAAACTTAAATCTGTGCTTGCTATCTGATGCAGACATTTCACTCTTACATATTTACCTAATAAAAATGAACACATAGTTTCTCTAAAAGATTAAATGTGAATATTCATAACAGCTTTGTTTGTAAGAGTTTCAAACTGGAGATAACACAGTACCAATCAATGGGGGAGTGATAAACTGTGGTATATGCAGAAAATGGAATACTACTAAGCAGGGAAAAAGCCAAACACACACACAAANGATACAATTATGCTGACAAAAAGAATTCAGACTAAAGACAGTACAAACATAGTTTATCATCCTATCCTGGTAATAGCTAGAAAATTAAAGTTAGTATATGCTGACAGATGCAGGCTGATGTTGACTGGAGACAGAGGTGGGCTGTGAAGAGGACAGGAGGAAGGAATTCTAAAAGGGTACGTGGGCATTTTGAATGGGTATAAACTTACTGGCTACCTTGACTTTATCAATATATGCCAAGACTTAAGACATTGTGCACCATATGTATGTTTAGCATGTTGTTCATTTATGCCAGTGAAAGTGCAATAAAGCCCTTCTAAAGATATAAGCAAAAATTATGCAGCAGATCTCTTCACAATGGCCTCAAATTGAAAGAAGCATAAATGCTTATAGCATTTATAAATGTTTATATGTCTATATTACATAATACTATACAGCAGCGACAATGAATATGATCACACATGTCAACCTGGATGATTCTCACAAACCTAAGTCTACTCGTGTTAAACATAAATAACATATAGCATATGGTTCCACACACATATGTGACCTTGTATACAATGAGACCAGAACCTTAGGGAAGAGGTCAGGAGCTGGGGGTGAGGTGTCATAGGGGCCCCTAGGAGGCTGGTGATGCTGTCTCTCATGATCCATGTCACTTATCTATGGCCACGTCTTCTTACCGCAATGCATTAACCATGTACTTAGGATGACTCTGCTTTCTAGATAGCTGCCATGCTTTAGTCATGTCTTATTTTGTAAAGGTTATTAGAACAGTATGTAATAAAAGGCAGTATTGTTGGGGCTAAAACAATATCCCATAACAAGGATGCAGAATAAGAAAGGAGCTGGNTTTGGAGTGTGGAGAGTGGGAGAGGGAAGATGGGTTGTGAAGGGGAGGCCCATGTGAGGTCCTGTAGATGTAGATGATGCATACACCAAGACATTTTGACTTCATAGGTATTTTTTTCCTGTTCTATGATTCTCACATATACTAAATATATGGATTCTTTGCCTGTGCTTAATGCTGGATAACTTAAAGTTTGCAAGGTTGTGCTCCCGAAGGGTGAGAACTCAGTTAATCCGCACACCCAGTGGCGCAGAGGAGCAGTGGAGCAATGTTTATTTGAATGACTACAAAGCACTTTCACACACTCTTCTGAGATAAGGGGTGAGGATGATTACTTTCCTTTCATAGAGGAGAAAGAAGGCTCCCGGGANTGAGAAGCCCTCTTGCAAATGAGGGCAAAGGCTTAGGTGCACAGTGCATCTTGGATTTGTGTTTATTTAGGCCTTAACCTTGACTGAAATCAAGGGCACAAGTCACAGTCCCTACCTCCACAGCCGGATTCCCTCCCAGCCCAATAACCAGGGCAAAAAAGGGTCAAATTCTGATTCCACATGGAAGGCACACAGCACAGTTCCGCCATCATCTGAAGTTGTATTTTCTCTATGGTGACCTTTAACCTTGTCCCCAAGGCATGAATACCCCCAACCCAANGACATACAACGGTGTAATAAATTATATCTCCATTATGCTGATACAATGGCTTATTCAGGATGAAAGTGGCTATACCCTTGAAACACACACACACACACACACACACATACACACACACACACACCAAGTAGGATAGGGCCTCAAGGGATAGCAGCCTGTCCCCTGGTAACAACTGAAGGATGCAGTGCCAGAGGAGACATAGGTAGGAGCTAAATCCTTTTACACTGTCCCCAGTGAGACTCGCTTAGCATAATTACATCCCCTGAGAATCCACCTTCCAGATGGGCCCTGGAGCATCATTTACGTACAGTATTTCAGGCCAATAACACGGTTCTAATGAAGCAGGAAGGAAGAACAAGAATAATAAAATTAAAAAGTCAAATTTCCATCCTTAATCTCTGGGACCTCTTTGCGGCTGTGGCNATGGTTCAGCAGCAGGAGGAGGGTGGCTGGGGGAAGAAGCCCATTTTGAAAGCTGTCAAGTGCTCCTTACAGGGTTGATGGAGNAGGTACACTCTAATCCCTATGGCTGCAGCAGAACCCCAGCTCGTTGGAGTTAGAAGNGTAGAACTTTTAGGAGGGGGGAGATCCAGAAAGGAGATCCCATGTTTGTTTCTCTACCCCTCTTCCACTCAGGGATCTGCCAGAAGACATGATTTTCTAGTGAATCCATCTGTCTAGCTGGAAGAGGTGGGGTCTTGGGATGTGTCCCGGAGCGGTGACTGGGGTCTCGCTCAGTCACAGTGTTCTGTCAACTCAGGCTTCCAATCCTTCTGGGCCATCTTAGCTGTTCAGTTCCTCCCCCTTCAAATGTCTTGGGAAGCTTTGGTCACACAAGAAGCTGGACATGGAAAATGACGCTGAAGGTCCATCTAGTTGCTGACATAGGGATGAATGTTTGTGTGACACCACCTTTGTTTCTTAAGACATCAGGAAGCTGAGTGTCCCAGGGGTCCACACCCTGTCTGGCACCCAAGAAGGTTATGAGACTCATCCTAGACCCATTCTTAGTACTTGCACCACAGTTGCCTGGCTACACCCTCCCCTCCCAGAGTAAGGCTAAGGATATAGTCATCCAGGGCCACTGTAATCACTCTCAACTCCTCACAAACCAGGCAAGCTCTCCACTTGCTACTTCCATACAAAGCCTCAACAGAAGACAAGGAAGGCTCAGTTATATCAGGCACCTGACTCCGAGGCTCTCCTCTACCTACNGAGACCTTCTATGGGACTCTACCTTTGTGGTCAATTTATTTCCGTCTTTCCCAGGAAGTTGATGGAGACATTTTCAAGAACACTGAATAAGGAGGCGAGGTGTAGGCACCAGTCCAATGCCATTGTCCCATCACCACTGTCTGTCCCTGTGACTTTCATAAAGTGACTTCCACTAAATGGACTTCCACTTAACTCTCTGCAGATGAAGAAAATACAGAGATGCTGCAATTTCCCAAAGAAGTGAGATGCTCCAAGCCAAGCCAAGTGGTCCAGAACCCATCAGCAAAATTGTGTTAAAGGCAGTGCTGGCCTTGGAGGAGAGAGATGGAGCTGAGGAGAACCAAAGTGGTCTCTGTGCCAACAAGGGGTGAGAGTTTATCTCTATTGCCAGTCTGACTGGATTTAGCACCCTTGGACACACAACACTGGGTGTGTCTATAAGAGTGTTTCCAGAAAGATTCAACTACAGAGTGAAGAGCCAGGCTGAGTGTGAGGAGCATCGTTTCATGGGCTGGGTCCTGGGCTGAACAGAAAATAAAGCAAGTTGAACGTCAGCATTCATTTCTCTCTGCTTCCTTCCTGTCTGTGAATGCAATGTGACCCAGGGCCTGGCCACCACGCCTTCCCTGCTGTGATGGACTGAAACTGTGAAGCAAAAAAAAAACCAAAAAACAAAAACAAAAAAAGAAACTAAAAAACTAAGAAAACTTCTTTTCTTAAGTTACATTTTTGTTCAGCGTTTTGTTANAGCAACAGAATGTAACTAAGACCACTGACAATTTTTCACAACCCACTCCTCTCAGAGGGAGGTGGAGTCTGGGTCCCTTCCCCTTGAAACAATGCTTCCTTGGGAATTACTTTGGTCAGTGGAAGATGGAAGGAGTGTTGCTGTGCTAATCTGAGGTCTAGAGTTTGGGAAAGCAGAAAGCTCTCACTTTGGCCCTAGAAAAATCCCATACCATGTATCAAGAGGCCTAGCCACAAGCTAGAGAAACTAAGCGTGGACACAGAGGTACCTGTTGAGCGCTAGATGTTCCAATCAGTGCTCTGAGTCACTGGATGTATGGATGGAGCCATGTTAGATTTCTACTTTGATGGGGCCACCAGACAGATGCCTCAGTCACATGAGGGAGCAGGGCTGCCCAGCTTAGTCTGGGACAGTTTACCAACTAATGAGTAAGTACGTGGTTATTTGAAGCCCCTAAATGTTGGAGTAGCTTGTGGTAAAACGATGGATAATTGAAACACATGCCAGAGCTACCTGTGAGGGGTGCACAGCCTAACAAGGGCTGGCAACTGCACTTGCAGGCATGGGTTAGGGGAAGGATATTGGGTTGTAGGTTGCATAGTATCTAAAAACAAACAAACAAAACAGATCGTTAGGAACCTATCTTACAAAGACATTCCATTGTCATGGGATAAGTTAACATGGGAATTAGTCAGCGCTGATTGGCTGGTGCCAAGCAGATGTTCCTCAGACATGGGCTCAAGACCACTCTTGTTCCAAAGATGGATGGTAACATTTCCCCTGTAAATGTCCAGCTGACTGCTAAGCTTCTCACGCTCAGGCTCGCTCTTCACTCTGTAGTTGAATCTTTCTGTGTCTCTCATAGACACACCCAGTGTTGTGTTTCCAAGTGGTGCTAAATCCAGTCAGATTGGCAATAGAGATGAATTCTCACCCTTTGTTGGCACAGAGGCCACCTTGGTTCTCCTCAGCTCCATCTCTCTCCTCCAAGGCCAGCACTGCCTTTAACACANTTTTGCTGGTGGGTTCTGGACAGTAAACTTCCCACCTCCAACCAGTGCTGATTTCTACTCTTTCTCAAAGGTCTGGAGGTAGAAAATCCTGAAAACAAATGGCTTTGTGAGGTGCTGAGTGGGAACTGCAGCAGCTGGGTTACAGAACAGCAAAAGCTGCTGTACTGCCAATAACGTTTTGTAAGTGAGTCTGTTGTCTTTGATTGTTGCACGAGCATCATATAGATTTAGCTCTGCTGTCCAAGCACTCAGGGGTCAGCTTCCCTTGTAGAATTCAGTTTCTGTTACATTTACTCCCAGGACAGACTTCCTTTCTTCCCATCTCCCACTTCTAACCTGAGGTCACCTGTGTTTGAAGACTTTTAATGCCAAGCCCTGGGCTACAGAATTTATTTATGCTACCTCATTTATACCTTAAAGGGAACCTCTGAGGACCCACTCATGAGCTCTCCTTTCTACAGGTTGCAACACTGAAGNTCAAAAATATTAAGTAAAACCTTACACCTAATAAGTAGCAGAGGTGACATTTAAGATAACTAAGGTCCCAAAGCCCACATTCTTAACCAGCCCTCCAAACTGAAAGCAGCTCCCCATTTCAACCATCACCATCTCTGGGAGCACTTGCTTGTTTAGACACACATAGGACCGTGTGTTCCACCCATCCAGTCACTGACCATACCCAGTGAGCACCCGCTCTGGTAGAAACAAAGCACACACTAGTTAGTGAACGATCATGGTCTTCATTTTCATGGAGCTTTGGTCTCTAAGCCACAGAATCCTACCACTATATTCACTTTAAACCTTCGGCCTACTGCATCCTTAAACCTCTGTCCACACCTTGACCTAATAGCCCCTTAGCTCCATTTTCTAGCCAGAACTCTAACGTTACAAAGCTTGGCTTTAATTTTGGTCTTTGCCGTAGTCCTGATACAATCTATGACTGTCTATGAGAAATACTGGAGTGTTTGAATGCAAAAATGGCTTCGGTTTCCCACCTAAAAGAACCTCTCCTTCCCAAAAGACAGGGCCCTAAAAGCAGAACCCTGATTCTCCAGCTCTTTGGGGGTTTGCCGAAGCCAAGCAACTGACCTCCAACTCCAAAAAGAGACAACAGACTCCACTGTTTCAAAATCAACTTATTTAAGGAAAGCCATTAACTGCCTCATTCTGCCCCTAAAAATCCCCTGTCCCCGCTCTCTGTCCTTAGCTACAAAAAAAAACCCAGATAGAAGCACAGAAAAGGAATTCTCCTCAACCCTGGTCATTGAGTGGCTAGGTCCTGTGCCTTTAGCATAGCTTGGCCTAAACTAGAGAAGTCACATCTCCAGCATTAAATAAAGCTGGATTGAGCTGTTTGAAGTCATCTAAATTCTCGTCTTGTATTTCTTCCTATAAACTTAATTCTCCCACCCCCTTACATCACCCATGTCAGTATCCACAACCTTTGCAATGTGACTGGGTAGGTCTTTACATTAAGAGTTCGAATCATCTGTGCCTTCAGTCTCTGCAGCTCGGCTGGCTTATTTGGGCCAGTAAAATGCAGTGAGGAGGATGCTGCTCCAGAACTCCAGCTACTCAAGGGCCTTGGGTCCCTAGCTCAGTCTAACACCCCTATGTGAGTNCCACGCTAGGGCTTATGAGTCAGCCTGTGTTCTAGGAACTGGGAAAAAATGCACAGAGGAAGTGAGCATGGACTCCACTCAGATGAAGCTTGGATTCCAGGGAATCGATGAATCATGTAGGAGAACCTCTGCTTTTCTGGGTCAGAAAGAATCATTCAAACCGATATGAGGCTTAGATCTCACCCCAGTTGACATCAAGATTCTGAACCCTTGCCAAGATAAAGTCTCTCTGCTACAATAGCTCCAGGGGTTAGATGAGCCCCAGTCTAGAAAACCTTATGATAAATTGAAGTCTTTNTATAGGAAGCTTGGTTCATGGATCCTTCTCAAGGCCACATCTCCCTCATGGCTTCTCTTTCTCCTAGGATAGATCTTCATTCTCTTAGCTGTTCCTCAAGGTTGTGGTTTTGAGGTTCTCTGCAATCCTCTCTCCTGAACATGTGACATTATTTTCCCACCTNCTTCTAAACTTTGGTTGGCAGAAATCAATCCAAAATCTTACTAACTTGTTATATGATGTTAGGCAAATAGTGCCTCTTCTAGGGGCTTTAAGATTTCTTTTTGCAATTGTTTGGGTTATGGGTTTTATGGGTTTTGTTTGTTTTTCTTTTCTTTTTTTCTTTTCCTTCTCTTTTTCTTTCTTTCTTTCTTCTTTCTTTCTTTCTTTCTTTCTTTCTTTCTTTCTTTCTTTCTTTCTTTCT
>LZPO01017871.1:18116-52333 GCA_001675575.1 Neotoma lepida | reverse complement strand
TATGTCACTCTCCATAGCTGTCATTATCTGTACAGGAAGGTAGCTCTCGTGACAGATTTTGATACTTCGGGATAACATCATTGTAGGTACCGTAGAGCCTGGTGTTTGTACTTGTGACCATTTTAAGAGATAAGAACTCAGACACTCTTGGCANCAGAGTTACATGTCTCAGAGTCCCCTCCCCAGAAAGTTAGTGTGGTGGGGAAGATAGGATGGTCAGCTGGGAAAACAGAAGCTGAGGGAATGATGGACTTCCTCTTGTTCCTTTAGAATTGCTATCTTCAAAAGGACCCTAATTATTGGTATAAATTTGCCCCTCTAATATTCTGCTTGAGGCTTTGATCTGTAACAGCACACAACATCCCAAAGCAGGATTATTTAAATCCGCTTTAGAAACAAAAACAAACAGATCCAAATTCCTACCTCTTTCCATGGTGTGTGTCCTGAGACTAGTGCTACCAGTGGTCATTAAAACAGCTTCTAGGGGCCTAAGAGATGGCTCTTCAGTCACAAGTACAAGCTGCTCTTGTGAAGGATCCAAGTACAGTTCCGAGCATCCAAGTTCTGCANCTTCAACCCTGTGTTACTCCAGCTCNAGGTAGATCTGCCTCAGCCTGTGTGTTCCCACCTCATATACATTAAAAAAAGAAAAAGAAAAGAAAATAGCTTTCCAAACTTGTAAATCATAGTCCCTCAATTTTTTCTTGTTCGTGTTTATCATGATGTTGTATTTGAGTCAATGTGCTGTAATTTAAAATTCTTAGCTGGCGTTTTCCCACCCACCATGACAATCTGACTGGAATCTGAAGGCGGAGTTTGAACCAGACTTCAGACATATGCATTGCTCATCCACCAGAGGAACTTCTTGTAGTAGATNGCAATTAGCACTGAAACCCACAACTCATCAACACACAGAAAGAAGAGACTTTGGAATACTTATCCCTAAATGAGATGTTTGTATCACACCCCTCAGTTTAGGGCTCAAGTATCTACATAGAGGAGGAGGCAGAAAGACTGNGAGAAGCAGAAGTGATGGATGACTTCAAAGACACAGTGTTTTCCTGACACAACAGGGCAGATGCCCATATGAACTCAGAGAGTGTGGTAGCGTGCACAAGACCTGCACAAACCCAAGCTAGACAAAATTCCAGCATGGAGGAGGGGGGGTGGACAGGATATCCCACTCCCACTCCCACAAGTAGCTGTGCAACACAACATGGATTCCATAGGTTTTGTTTTGTGTTCANGGGGGTGGGGAGCAGGAAGAAAGAGAGCACATGAAGCTGGGTGAGTAAGGAGGCAGGAGGGATTATATGTGGAGTTGGGGAGGAGAATGAATATGATCAGAGTGTATAAATTTTCAAATGTCTTTGTAATTTTCTGTCCTGCCAGCCAGCTCTCAAATAACCACATGGAGTTCTTATTAATTATAAAGACTCTGCTGATAGCTTAGGCTTGTTTCTAACTAGCTCTTATTACTTAAAGTAATCCATTTCTATTAATTTACTTTCTGGCTCATGGCTTTATTACCTCTATCCCATTTTGTTTGTCCAACTTATTCCTCATCTGGGTAACTTCTCACCACATCTCCTGGTGGCTCCACCCTCCTTCATCCTGTACTCTCTCTCCCTGTCTGCAAGTCCTGCCTAACCTCTTCCTGCCTAGCTATTGGCCATTTAGCTCTTTATTATACCAATGAGAGCAACACATGTTCACAGTGTACAGAAAGATTATTTCAGAACACTCAAACAATAAAAAAAAAAACCTTAAGAAACCTTAGCTTATTTTTTTTCTGTAGTAGTTAACCATTTTTACTATAGGATTTCTGAATATGGGTAATTTTTTAAAAAGGAAAATGGATCAGTTACCCTCAGTTATTAGTTCTGACAAACAACTGATTTTGAGTGGCTGAAACAGNCTAACAACAGCTTCAGGACTGCCTTGTTTGTCTGTTTTACAGTGTGGAGGAGCAAACCCAGGACCTTGTGAGGGCTAAGCAAACAGTCTACTATTGAGGTATATCTGAAGCCCTTGCTTTTTCTGACAGGGTCTTACTCTGTAATTCAAGCTGGCCTTGAACTTCCTATGTACTCCATGTTGAACTGGCAATCTTCCTGTCTCTACCTACTGAGTGCTGGGATTATAACTGTGATTAGCTTGAGTAAATAGATTTTCGTTTTTATTATCAAGATGGCCTAACTTTAATTTTACATCTCTGTAGAGGAAAATGTCTATAAAAATTTCATTTCAGCTAGAACCCTTTCCTCCAACTACAAGATTGATTGTGACAGAAATATAGTTTTTTATAAAATGCTCATGTAAAGATTTTAGGATTAAAAATTTCAATTTGATTTTATAGTATATGGAAAAGAAAAAACTTTACAAACACTAGTCTTCGAATGTCTTTCACAAATTTGACTCTAAGATCGATGGATTGATGGAGTTTTGGTTTCCTTTGACTTTTTGCCTCCCTACCTTCCTAGTGCACCAGTCTACGCACTATAATGCCATCCATTTCAGGTGTGATAAATTAAAAAGTTTCCTCACCTGGTCCCAGCTAAACCTCTGTTTAATATGGGTAAATCATTACAATTAAGTGTACCAGGATTTTTCTTTTTTTTGGACCACCAACCAGCTCCCAAATCATGACATTTGGAGACTTCTTATTAGTTATATTTGTTATGAATGCTCAACCTAGCTTAGGCTCATTTCTGGCTAGCTCTTTTAACTTAAATTAACCTGTTTCCCTTCATCTACNTTTTGCCTCAGGGCTTTTTACTTTTCTTTCCTTCTGTATATCTTACTTTCATTGCTTCTCATGTCTGTTTGTCTGGCGGCTGCCTGGCTTCTTGCCCCAGGCGTGTCTTTCTCTTTCTCCATTGTTCTCTCCTCCTTCTTCTCTCTTTCTTTTTGAGCCTAGATTTCTTCTCCTATTTATTCTCATTGCCTGCTGGCTTTGCCTATCCCTCTTCTGCCTAGCTATTGGCCATTCAGCTTTTTATTAGACCAANCTGGTACCTTAGGTAGGCATGGTAAAACAGCAACACATCTTTACATAATTAAACAAATGCAGCATAACAAATGTAACACACCTTTACACAGTTAAAGTAATATTCTGCAGCATAAACAAATGTAACATATCTTTGCCTAATTAAATTAATATTCCACAACAATTAAGTTTCTTCAACTTAGAAATTCAGAAAATTCAATTATTTTTTCACTCAGCCATCTTTCAGTGAATGTCAACCACAGGCAAAAACATTGTACTATGTGCTGTTAGTACAAAGATGTGCAATAGTCATTGACTCTTGGGAGTCTTAGAGCATTGTGTGAGCAGACTTGTAGGAGGAGACTAGGATGGAGATGAGACTTACAAACATATTTCCCTTTACTCATCAGTAGATGTGCTACAACCTACATAGAGGGTATCAAGAGAGAAGGCAAGCACCATGGGGAGCAGTTCATAGCAGTTCCAAGTAGGAAACTGAGAAAGAGGTTTGGAGAGAAGGCTCAGTGATTAAGATTAATGGATGTTCTTCTAGAGAGAACNTACCTGGTGGCTCACCACTATCTGTAACTCTGATTTTACATTATCCCATACCCTCTTCTTGCCTCTGTGGACACAGCACTCAAGTGCTACACATTTGTACATGCAACAAAATATCCACACACGTAAAAGTTAATAAAAATTTTAAAAATACATGAAAGAGAGAAAGAGAGAAGTAGGAAAGGTCTTTTGCCCTTCCTTATCTTACTGTAGATGACATGTAGGAAGTGAGCAATGAGGTGGAGCTGAGATGCAGAGTGTGAACTCCTCGATCCTGGCTGGATTCAGAGAACCTAGTGGGACACTAGCTATTCAATGTCAAAAGGAGATGGAGAAAGGATAGAAACCAACACAGAGACAGGTGAAGTGAGTTTCTTTCAGCTGACAGCTGGTTGGAAGAGAAGCGGGGAGGGGGATTGATTTAATTCCAGGAGAATGGCTTTGATGTTGTGTGAGTAGACAAGCGCCTTCTTGTACTAGCCTCATTTAGGAAACTGGGATTCAGGTGAGACAGTCTGGTGGGGAGTTTCTACTTCAGTGGATTCCTTGCTCAAGAAGGCTGAATTAACCTAAGAGATTTTTTTTTTTTAAACTGAAAGAAACTGGGTCACTCTGAATTGTTAGGTTCAGTATTTATCTGGCCCCAAATTTATGGTCATGGCAGTTGAGAACAAAACAAAGTTTGATGTGGATTACGTGCACATTTTTCCAATATATTTTATATAAGGTACAGATGCATCCGTTTATGGTAATGTAAAATAGATTTTTATGATAATTCCAGTCTTTCATTCTCCCAATCACTATTTTATTATCTCATTTTATGTAAGAGGATATGAGAGGATGCTGGGGTAAGCATGGCATCCATCAACTCTATAGGTGAGAAATTTGAAGTTTGGTGAGGTTGGATTGCACCTCTTCAACTAGAAAATCGAGATAATAGTGCTGGGCTGAAATCTCAAGGGCTTTTAAAATATTTTTATTTATTTATTTATTTATTTATTTATTTATTTATTTATTTATTTATTGTTGAGGTTCAAAATAATAGGAAAATTCTGCGGAGATTTGACTTACTGTGTGTTTAATAACATTTAAAAGCAGATGAAGCCAGATGCTACCAGGAATGTCACCAAAGCAATGAGGAGATAAGTTAGACTGTCAGTTGCAGATCTGTGCTCTACCGTGTAAGAATATCCTTAAAAATGTTTTGAGATGACCAGCTCACACATGAAATGGACTCTCAGTAAGGCCTGTCTCTTATACACATCTAGATGTGTATAAGAGACAGCTTCTGCACTCACTTAAAGGACCTTAAATGTGATAGAAGTTATTAAACATTTTTTTCCAGAAGTTCAAATTTATACTTTTCAGCTATCTTCAATATTATGAATGAGTAAATGATTGCACACACCTAAAGTACATAGTTTAATCTATACCCACAATTTTTGTAGAATAGTAGAAATAATGTTGCTAAATTAATAGTAATATTTGGATTCCTGGTCTTTGGGCACTTCTGNCTGGGTTTAAGCCACTCATGGAACAGGGGATGAAGCATCCTTCTCCTTTCTGCCAACATGGCTCTGAGTCTGGTCACTATGGACTTTAAAAGTTTAGTTTAGATCCCTTTTATGTTGTTAAAAGCATGCTAGTTACAGGACCCTCCCTTACTTTCTTGAGTGAAGTCTTTGAATATCTCTTTTTCCCTGTAAGGAAGTTAGTTTTGAAGTAATCGGTGCTTTCACCTCAGAAGGCCTTCTTCAATTACTCCATTTGAAACCAGGCTGGTTTTATTCTTTATTTTAGCACATTCTTTATATTTCATGTCATACTTTGTAATTATTTGAGAATAATAACTATTAATAATACTATATTTAGAACTTCCAACNGGTTTAAATTGGTCTAACCACTTTGGGAAACTGAAATTCAGTATTCCCTTTAACACTGAGCAGGAAGATGGCCTTTATCCTAGAAATCCCAATTTGTATGTGTAGANCTTACAGAAACTTGCACAGAACCCCAAAGGGATACCCATAAGAATATTCCTCTGATTTAGTGGCACACGTTGTGATCCCAACACTCAGAAGNTTGAGGCAGGAAGACCAGGAGTTTATGACCAACTACGGCTACATAGCAAGTCTGAGGCCAATCTACGATACATAAGAGCCTGTCTCAAAGAAACATGCACACACACACACACACACACACACACACACACACGACCCTCCAAAACAGAAATGATTTAGCATTATAATGTTTAGAATAGCTAAACTATTTGATATGTNTCATTTTCAGCATTTCATAAAACTCTTTCAAAATTATTATATTTTTTTCTTGAACTTATGTATTATTAGAGAACAGGTTTTGTTTTTGAGACAGAGTTTTACTATGTAGCCTTGCCTGACCTNAAAATTGCTATGTAGACCAGGCTGGCCCACATAGATCTACCTACCTCTGCCTCCTGAGTGCATGCACCACCACACCCAGCTGAGAAAAGTTTGCATGGCACATATTTTCAGAAGAATATTGGCATTTGCTTTATAGTTTGGCTTGTGTCCAATTTTCAGAAAAACAATCTATGTGTTTGTCTTAGGGTTTTTATTGCTGTGAAGAGACACCATGACTACGGCAACTCCTATAAGGAAAGCATTTAATTGAGAGTGGCAACTTACAGTTTCAGAGGTTCAGTCCATCATCATCATGATAGAGAATATGGTGGTGTGTAGGCAGATGTGGTGCTGGGGCTGAGAGTCCTACATCTTACCGGCAACAGGAAGTCAACTGAGACACTGGGCAGTATCCTGAACATAGAAATCTCAAAGCCTGCTCCCATGTGACACATTTTCTCCAACAAGGCCATACCCATTCCAACAAAGTCCAAACACATACCTCCTAACAGTGCCGCTCTCCATGACCTTGTGGGAGCTGATTACATTCAAACTAACAGTGTTCTAGATTTTTTTTTTTTAGATCTAGAGTTCTCTATACATCAATTAGATCAATTTTACATTTTTTACGTATTTAATATGTTATACTTGATTCATTTGGGTGTGAGTCAGTCTTTTCCTTCTCACTATAAGTAGACAATATCTCTGTTTGGTGGTCTCCCACTTCCTGTTCTTTCTCTGACTGAAAATTTTAATATCTAATGTTCTAAGCAGTGAGGTCTAGCTCAGCTTTTGGTGTTCACTCCCCCAGATTGATTTGACTTGGCACCCCCTCCCATTGATTTGGTTGGGCTTTGGTTTGTTATTGTGGAGTAAGCCCACCCTTTTCAGCTTCTATACCTGGTGACAACAGGAGCCCTAAGTAGAGAACATATTTCTCTTGAAAATGTTCTTTCTTGGCCAGACACTCTTAAATTTGGCTACACATTTATTTCTTAGCTCAGGGCTTCTCGGACCGTGGAATATGCACATATGTGACTCTTATGACTATTTACAAGCTGATCTTGGTTACAGCATCTTGGAGACTTCTCACTCAGTGTTTTGTGGAAATAGACAACTTTATAGTTCTTTTTGCTTTCAGTGGATTTTCCCAATTCACCGTTTTCTTGTTGATCCAGCTCCCCAGATTCTGAGCTCTGAGTTCCAGATTCTGTATTTTGTTTGCAAAGGGTCATGTCACCAGCACTTCATTTTATTTTCAAAGCTAGACCTTCNTGATTCAAAGCTTTTCTAATACTGGACACATTGTACTGTTGGTCTTGGGCTATCTCCCTGGTTACTATCTGCCTGAATCCATGTGTATTTCATATATTATTTTGTTAAAAATTGCACGTACTTCTAAGGGTCTGTATTACCACACTTGATTCAGCACCGATGTGAAATATTTTATTTCATTTCTTTTTACATTTACTTGCTTATTTTGGGTAATATGTGCACATATGTGAGAGAAACAAACTGAGACAGAGAAAAATAGACACAGCAAAAGAGAGAATGAGGATGCATGCTGTAGGGTGCATGCTGGAGGTCAGAGGACATGTGGGAATCGTTCTGTCTACTATATGGTTTTAGAGATTGAACCCAGGTCGCCAGTCAGGATGGCAAGGGCCTTTACATACTGCACCATTTTACCGGCCCCTTGATGCTAAATTAAATGAGAGAATCCATGCATAGAGCTTAGCTCATTGCCTGAAATACATGCAAATCTAGAAGACTGAGTTTTAAAAATACTGACTGAAAGAAGTATTTGTCTTGCTCTCTTAGTGACAAGGAGTTAAATCCATTTTTTAAATACCTCCCCAAACCACCTTGCTCTGTTTTATAAGCTGAGTGCACAGTCAGCATGCAATTTTGCTTGTGATTTTTCCCTANGTACAAGCAAATATAGCTATAGATAAGTAAGGTGAAATAATGGGTTACAAATTTCATCTCCTGACGCCCCTGGACTAAGGGAACCCAGATAGGAAGAAACTTTTCGCAACAATGCAGATATTTCTTGGCCCTGTCTCTTTTCAGTCTAATTTTCTGTCCATTGAAAGCAGCTGTGCCTTTCTCGCTCTGACAATTCTGAAATCAGGGTAACCGGTTCCTCATAAAGACTTTGGGATGCGCTGGCAGGAGCTGCCTCTGCCAGTAGCTGCTGAATGTTCAATGGTGCTTGATTATACAGGAGGTTAATAAGACCACTGTGATTATTTCCTTCTTGGTAAAACTGCCCCTTGTCTTATTACAAAACTGCTAATTATCCCAGAAACCAGAAATTCTTTAAATAAGCATGTGAGAGGCAGCATTATGTAACAAGTATGAACTCTTTTTCTTTTCTGAGGTGGATGACTTAAAAAAATAGCTATAAGAAAATATAATTCTCAAACTACATGATTATACATTTAAAGTATACAGTGCATTGGTTTTGGCATAGTCACTGCTATGTGCACCACCGTGACCACAGCCAGTGTTTAAACATTTTTGTCACCTGAGAAGGAAGCTCTGCCCTTAGTGACCACCCTATGCCGTGCTTTGAATGTCCCTTCCTACACTCCTGGGCAGTGAAGAGATAGCACCAAAGGGCGTGGCCTGTATGAGGTGCTCAGCTGGGTGAACGTCCCCCTCAGCGGTGTGATTTGGTGTCCTTTACAAAAGAGTTTGACAAAGGCAATTTCTCCCTTTTTCTGTCTTCTGCCATGTGAGGCTGTAGAGTTTCTCTTCTCCAGTCACNTGGCACTCAGGGCAGTATCCCAAAAGCAGACTGGACCCTTCTAGACAATGGAGCTGCTGGGGCCTTGATCTGGACTTTCTAAGCTTCAGAATCATGTGTTGTGGATGAAACTCAAGGTTCCATGCATGCTAGCCACGCACTCCACTAAAAAGGCTACCATGCCAACCCTGTCCACTGTGCACTGTGTTAAGTGTATAGATTTAAATTCCGTGTTATTTTAAAACTTTCATATAAATGAAGCCATAAGTCTATTATAATGAATCATTCTGACTTCTTATTTCATTTATGCTTTAGAAGATGAGNGTATCTTAGTGAGTATCTTATCTTGACTCCCCCAAGGCAGGACCTGCATGTGGACCTTTAGAAATCAGGCTCTCATTCAGTTCAGGCAACTCCAAGCCTCTCCCTGACTCCCCATAGGAGGCTCTTACCTTTTCAGAGGAGGGAATGGGGGGATGGGTTGTAGGAGGGAGGTGGGGGGCGGGAGGAGGGAAGGGAGGGGGATCTGTGATTTGCATGTAAAATGAATAAAAATTTCTTAATAAAAAAAGAAAGAAATCAGCCTCTCAGAGCCTCATTTCAAATGATATAGTTTTCATTAAGTNAAAATTATATCTAACAGGGTATAATTGTATTATTTGTAGGTTTTCTGGAATAAAGACTAACGAGTATTGATCTTAATGCCAAAGAACACAAACAGCTATAATGTTCATCAGTGGGAATTTACTTGTGAATTATTGTTCAANTACACAATGTATTACTATATGAATCATTTAACAATATGAAATTCTGTATTTATGGTATGAAAGGTTTCCAAACCTTTGGAAGACAAATGAAGTATACAATACTATATATGGCATGTCACAATGTAGGTGGATACATTTTGAAATGCATGGAATATCCAACAAAGTTAATGGAAAATGACCGTGTTTGTGGAGCAGAGCAGTGTCTAGAACNTGAGAGAAAAAGGGATGTTTGTCATTGTGTACCAGATAGTGTCTTTCCATCTGTTTACTCTAGTCTTTCTGTTTACATTAATCCTACTTAACAATTCACAAACTTTATGTCACTTCTTAAAGTACAATAAGGAATATATCACTCAGTTTGTCATATGCCATTCCCCACAGAATACAACTTCTTGGCATTAATATTCCTATTAGATAATCATTACTAAGTCCTTATGGGATATTTATGTTGTGGGATATTTGATCACACTGTGTGAAAATGTGTCTCTGTTTTACCTCACCTGCCTAAGGCACCTTTTGATTGGTTTAATAAAGAGCTGAACAGCCAATAGTTAGGTAGGAGAGGAGAGGCGGGACTTTCCGGGAGAGAGAGGAATTGGAGGTGGGGGGGGGCAGAGAATCTGAGAGGTGGGGGAGTTCATCAGCTAGAGACATGGAAGAAATCAGACATACGGTACAGAGGAGAGGTAATGAGCTATGTGGCAGAATGTAGATTAACATAAACGGGTTAGCTGAAATTTTAAGAGCTAGTTGGGAACAAGCCTAAGCTAAGTCCAAACTTTCATACTTAATAAGAAGTCTCCGTGTCATTATTTGGGAGCTGGTGGTCCAAAGAAAGTCTGACTGCATGTTTAATCTTGATTATCAACTTCTCCGGATTTAGAAACACCTGGGAGAAATACCTCAGATTTTGGGTGTGTGAGGGTGTTTCTGGAGAGGCTTAAATGAGATGGGAAGACTCACCCCAGATGTGGGCTTCCCTCCCTCTTCCATAGCCAAGGTTCCATGTGCAATAAAAGGAGGCACGGGGCTGGTTTCAGCATTCATCCCTTTTTGCTTGCTTCCTGATTGAAGGATGCAGGGCACCACCAGCTGTTTCCTCTCCTGTCTCCCAGCCTCCAAGCACTCTACCCTCAAACTGTGAGCCAAGCCAAGCCTCCTTTCCTGAAGCTGCCTTTCTCACACAGTAATTGATGTACCTTGGTTTCAGAATCTCTGCTGAAGCTGTCGGCTTCCCACGAGAGCTTACTGCAGAGCAGGGCACTCTTCTAGAGGAACGTTCAGCAAGGGCTTAAGCAAATCCACCTCCACTCAAGGCACTTGCTGTTTCTCTGGTTATTTCAGGGGTTGAATGAGGAAGCCTAAATGAACTGGCACTGTATTTCTGATTTATTCCAGCAGGATTTATTTATTGACCTTTCAGTCTGGAGCACTGGGAACCTGCCCCTCTAGGCAGCTTCTTAATCCTACTGTGGTTTCACACCAATGTAAGAGTTTTGCTAATGTTATATTCCTTAAAACTAGGTGGAAAGCGACACAGGAGAAGGTCTAAAATGTCATTTCCGTTTCAAACCAGACAAATGCTGGAATATTTGAGACCACTAAATGAAGGCACCAGCTGTCTAAATTCATCCTACGATGTGACCATTTAAAATATTTTCTTAAAAATGATATTTGAGTAAAAAAAAAATTAAAGGACAAGTAAAAAAAATTCTACTTGAAAACACAAATATATATGTAACATAACTGTCATGTTTAAAACTAAGGTGAAATTAAATTGCAATGATATGTATAACATCAATAACACAAACTATAAAGGTCTGAAAAAATATGTCTACAGTTCTCCTTTCATGAGTTCTCTCAAAATATTTTATGCTCCTAAAGTTTATAAAACGGGATATGGCTATAGTAAAGTGCTTGTCCTACAAATCCGAAGAGTTTGATTACCTGAACCTGGATGGAAGCCATGGGAGGCCTGTCCTTTTCTGAATAGGAATGGAGGAGGCGTGGATGGGAGGGGCCAGAGGGGAGATGCAGGAGAGGGGCTGGGAGGAGAGGAGGGAGAAGAAGCTGCAGTCAGGATGTAAAATTAGTAAATAGATCAATTGAAGCTAGGCACAGTGGCCAGAGCTTGTAATCCCAGTGCTAGGGAGGAAGAGACAAGTGGNCTCCTGGAGCTCACTAGCAGACCAATCTACCCTGTCTGCGGAGTTCTAGGCCACCGAGAGTCTCAAAAAACAAAGGTCAGTAGTGCCTGAGGAATAACACCCAGGCTGACCTCTGGCTTCCAGGGGTACACACATGTCTATGTGCACACATATGAAAATGCACACATAGACACACAAAATAAAACTGTAAAGAATTAAAAATAAGACGTGACCACAGGGATGACAACATCTGTCAGAAACTCCATATGCCCAGTTGTGGTCTCGAAAGTAAATGTGTTGTGTTTGAACAATTGTAGGGCACAGAAGGACAGTGAGGTGGTACACACTTATTTGGAAGATACATCGAAGAGCTGTATCTAGCACCGTGTTCTCATAGAGTTCCTTTGAATAATTGGGATTATTCGTTTCTTTCCTGATTCTTTTACANGTGACCTCAGGTACTAATAACAAAATTCAGAAAACTCAAACATTCCCATGTGGTTCTGACTGAGTCTTCCTCCTACTGAAAATAATCCCAGCAAGTGTGATATNTTCCTTTTATTAAACGTGACTCAGACTAAAAGTAAATTTAGTATACACCACTGTTTTTTCCACTAACAAATAACTCCAACTTCTGCAAGATAATAAATGAATCTCATTTCTAAAAAGAAATTTGAAGTGATTGCCTCATTGCAGTTACTAATTTACAAAAATCATGTAAGATTACGGACACAAGAAAAATGGAGGAAACAATTCGGAATTTTCCTAATGGATAGTTAACTGTTAACTGAAATATTTGGTTAATAAAAGACAAATTACAGTGCTGACAAGATAGCGCAGCATACAATGGAGATTGCTGCCAAGCCCGGCTACGTACGTGAATTCTATCCTGATACATGGTGGGAGAAGAAAATTGGCTCCTGTAAATTGTTTTCTAAGCATCTGCAGCACTTTCTCTCCTTTGGATGCCATTCAAGACTACAGACAGCCCTAGGAGGGTCAGAGAGGTGTCATTGCCCTTCTGAGGAGACATACCACAAACTGAGCCAACTATAGCCTGTGGCAGTCAGTGGTGACATCGGCTCTCAGGAGGTGGGCTAAGTTGCTTTTCCTTTGTAATGAGAAGCTGTGTTGGAGTTGGACCTAACCACAAATCGGATTTAAACTTTCAGCTCTAACNAAGTATGGCTTCTCAGGTGAGATATTCACATACACAATGACTTCCAGGAAGAAATGGCTCTTCTGTCTCTTGCTCTTTTTCTTCTCCTTTTGGTATTTTCATTGTGACACAGTTCTTGGATGTTGCAGGGACTTTCCTAATGTTTTATAACCTTATTTTCTCTTTTAGTTTTAGATATTTCTATTAAGAAGTCATCAAACTCAGATTTTTCCTTCTTCAGCTTTGTCAGATCAACTACTAANCCCACCAAAAACAGTCTTCATTTTTGGTTGCAGGCTTTCATTTCCAGCAACTTCTTTTCAATGTTTTGACTAGGATTTCCGTCTGTGTTTACATGGTCTTACCTGTTCTTATGTGCTCAGTCTCTTCAAATTACCCCCACCCCCGATTCTATATTAATAGGCTTCAGAATCCTAGTGGGAGGGTTTGTAGGAGGTCATGCTCTGGTCCTGTGAGTTGTCACAGCATTTGGCGAATCTACTCCTACCTGCTGTCAGCTGCCCTGGTGAATCTCCATTTACCTCACCCTGAGATGAGACAGAATGATTAGAGGGGTTAGAGTTGGGTATTTCCTCTATTTCACATGGAAGGCTCTAGTCTCCTGGAGCTGCATGTTTCCCTTCTCCCAATTTTGTGGCTTGGAAACCCCCAACAAATTAGAAAGATAGCTTCTCTTGAGGCCAGACCTGGTTAAGAACAACAGATCCCAGAGGGTTTCAAAACGGTCACTTCCCCATCCATCTCTTGATGGAAGGACCAAGAGATCTTCTCTGGTATTCACTGTGAGGACCTGACAGAGCAGCTGGGGGTAAAGTGCTCAAGGCTGTGAAGGTCCTCCATAGCAAGTTTCCCTGGGCTCTTGACACTTAGACCTGTCTACACGCAGCCTCTAGCACTTCTTCAGTTACTGCTCAAGTTTTCATAGTCTCATAATGATTCTGTTGAGATTTTTGCTCACAGGTTTCTTTCCTAGTAGGTCAGGATTCTCTGTATTTATCTACCTTTCTCTCCAACTTGTGGGAGGGTGAGCAGTAGCAGTGTTTCTGTGGTCTCACTTCTCTGAATCTAAGAACATTGCGGATTTTAGCTGGGGGCAGGTGTGTCAGCTTTTATTAGCTCTCAACAGACTGGCAATTCCTCAGCTCCTCACACACACACACACTGGACAGATAACTAGAAATCAGTTAGCTCCCTTAACATGACCACATTGCTTGTAGACTCTGTGAAACCCCATCAGATTTGACTTCTGCTCTTNGGCAGCAGAGAAATTTGGATTTTCTCCAAACCCAAATCCTGAATTNTTTAGGGACGTTTTTGTTCCTNTTGTCTGATATACCNGTTTGTCACTTTGTTCCACAAACCAAATTCCACAAAGCATCAAATCCCAATTCTGCCTGTGAGACAGCAGANGTTTCACCGAGAACATGACTCTGCTTTGACTGTCCCTTCCAATAAACAATTGCTCACTGTGGGCCTCACCCAAGGTCAGTGACTAATTTGCAATTTCAAAAATAACCCAAGCAAGCACAGGATATTTGTGCAATGAGATAAACAATAAAGCCCACTTCTAACCAAGCTGTGTCTTCTGTAGTTACTATGGCATACAATAGAACTTAGTAAAGAGAGTAAGACTGTATCACCAAGCGATAATAGATTCTACTCAGTGTTGTACTTTGATACTTAGATCCCATTTTTATTTTCTTTGCTGAAGTTGTCCCAGTGCTGATTTGGTTGTATATACACTGATATATTTCAGGTGTCTTCCTCATGAGACATAGAAGCTATGATCAACATTGATTTTACTGGATTTCAGTGTCCACCAGTCCTTTTGAGTTATATTCTTTTACTTTATAACTATTTGATAATTAGTGTTCAGCATTTACTAAACATGAGTATTTCCCACTTCACAGTGTCAGAGAGCAATTTAGAATGATGCTAAGCTGAGAAGGCAACTCAGGATGGCTTGTGCCTGGTGGGCTACTTGCTCTCCTTCTCCACCCATCTCCCTTAGCAAATTCTGAAATGCCTTCTAGATCTACTTCTGGGACACTGTCACTAGGAGATTTTTCCTAACTTTCCTTGTGAATAATAAGCCCTCTCTGGCCCACAAGTCTCTGCAAATGACACAGTAGAGTTTACCTGGGCATGTGCTGTACTATCTATCTGACTGGGCCGTATAAGAACAGGAGCTGTATTTATCACCCAACTTTGAACAAGCTGAGCCTCTCCTTCCTATATTAGAAACCATTTACTATTTTAGAGGGCTTTCACAGTTGGGAAGATACTGGTTTTATGAATACTTTATGTGTTACATGTGTTCCAAATGCTACTGTAAGTATTCTCACCAATGCCATGGGGGTCCTCTTTTGGTTTTTCTCTAGCTGAAGCATAGCAGGTGGTCTGTAAATAGTTGTTATACTTTCTGGAATTGGAAGAAAACAAATGTCAATACTTTGGTAGGCTATTGCTTAAGATATTTTCTCTTTATCACCACTTAAATGCACTACCAATTCACTTGCACTTTGTTCCTATCGAGTAGAAGTTTAAACTAAATGGTTTAATCTATGATATAACTTCAAACAGCGATATGCACACAGTTGTTAGCTTCTGGAGGGCAAGGAAGGCACAAGTTTATCTTGCATTATAGAGTACATTAAACAATACGTGAATTATAGTTGTTTCTAAATGTATTCTTTTATGACAGGGCTGAATCATGGGGCTGTGGGGCTGATGTGAGCAAGCAGTGCCTTCACAGCTCAGAGAGCAAAATGCAGAGTTGGGCAGGGATGCTTGTGATATCACTGAACGTTCTCCAAGCCAAGCTCTTTTCCTTGCAGCCCTTTCTTTGTGGCTGGACCAATCCAGCAAAGAGAAAGTGGGTAGTGCTCTCTGGTGCACTTTCCTTGGCAGTAGGTCCAATACCAACATACCCACAGGTCTGAAAGCCAGGCAGACTAGAGGTGCTCTGCTAGTTACTAAGGACATGGACAGGAAAAGTGAGCTGTAAATTCCCAAGTAAACACATTGAGGNGAATTCAGGAAAAAACCCCTTTTCCTAAAGAGCCATTTGAAGGATTTTTGATTGAATCAATCAGACAATTGCTTAAATNTGTTCTGCCTTTGTGGACAGCTTCTGAGACTTTGCTTTTTTGTGTCTCTTCGTGGTAGGGTCAGTAAATCCCATGGAGGACTCTGACACCTGATTGACAGTCATTCTCCCCATCCTCAGGTCTAATTTCATCCTGGGTGACTACATCTGACAATTTGCTTTACCTTCAAGACCCTTCCAGCATCCAGGCACTCATTCTGTCTGTGNTCACACCTGATGCTTTGTCATACCTAGATTGAGCCGTGTTTCCAATGACTTAGAGTCCTTATTTATGAGCTTCCTCTTCTCTTCGTGAGCGTGTGTGTTCATTAAGCTTTGTNTATGCTATTTTTAAATGCGAATTTTAGCTATTTAAATAATAGAATATGAAGATTACTTAAAATGAAGTATGAAGTATATTTAAAATAACCATAATTTTGAAAACTCTGAATATACCTTGGAATACTTATTTATTGTCCCTGAATTTCAAAGAGTAACTAACATACGAAGAATTTGAAAACACTGAGAAATTCGTACTTTTTTCATTGTGTAATAATTTTAATATGTATCATCATTGCTGAATAAATGTTCTTTTAAAAAAGTCTATGAGCTGTATAAAGAGCTCATATTATTGGTATGTAGGATTTTCCTCCAATTAGGAGTAGTGAAAAGACAGTGCAATAGCAGTTTCTGATGACAGCCTGCAGTAATATCCAACGAAAAAATAATATACAGTTTAGATCTCGAGGCTGGAGCTGTTGCTGAGTGGTTAAGAGCAATTGCTATCCTTGGAGGAGACTCAGGTTCCATTTCCAGCATCCAGGAGATGATGGCTCACAATCATCTGTAACTCCAGCTCCAAGGGACCCAATACCCTCTTCTGGCCTCTGCAGGCACTGTACACACATCATACATTTGCATGCAGGCAAAACAGTTACGCAGATAAAGCAAAAATAAATAAATAATTATAAATAATTCATATCTCCCAATTAGATAACAGTTCCTCGTGGAATCAAATGTGGAAACTGACCATTTAAGGACAGGAAAGTATGTTATAATTAGAGAGATCATTCAAAGACTTATATGGAGTATACTATATATGTTTTAAACCACTGTCTGTGGCCAGTGTCCCAGCAGTAATGGCATATCTTGAGTCTCCTACCTTGTCTCCAGCATCCTCATACCACACAGCATTGGTACCATGCCCAGACTTTCTCCTTTCCTCTAAGCTTTCTGGCTGTCTTTAGGATTTTTCTTGACTTTCATCTATCCTATGCCCCTTGCAAGGCTCCTTTTCCTCTCCCCTCCATCTCACCAGTCAGGTCTTACTTGCTTTCAGTGTTTAACTCAAATCCTCTTCTTATGCGAAACTTGCCCCATGGCCCCAAAAAACACAGCTCTCATGTTGAGGTTGCTTTGCATGATTATTGGTTTTTGTCCGAGACCCCATAGGTTCCGTGACAGCAATAAAAAGCCTGTTTTATTTTTGTTCTCGGTGATAGTGCCTGGCACATTGTGTTGCTGAGCAAATGTTTGTTGAAAAACAAATATTTGTTGAATGATCCTCGTGTCTATGTATCTAAGGCTTATGCAGCTAAGTAAAAACCAAGACATTGATACTCTCATCCTCGAAGTCAATTTCCCACTTTCATTTCTGATTTCTGTACTGATTACAATCAGTGTTAATATCAATTATATCTGCTGTTGGGTCATGGTGCTCAATCACAAAAGGCAGTGATGTTTTATGTATACAGGCACAGTTATCTGACTAGCCTTTCTGTAGCACTTTCAAAACCACTACTCAATATGGATCAAAAGTGTGTGTGTGTGTGTGTGTGTGTGTGTGTGTGTATTTATATGCATTTATAGGTATGTTGCCCCAGCTCAGTTTTTGTGCTATAACACAAACACCTGAGACTGGATATATTACAAAGAATGGAAAGTTATGCCATAAGATCACAGTACTAGCACATTTAATGTCTGGGGAGGGGTGCTATCTTCTTCCAAGACAGACACATGCTGCTTCCTCACCTGTTGGGAGGAGTGAATGTTTTGTCTTCACATGAAAGGCAGAAGGAACAAAAGGCTTACATCCTTTATAGGGATACCAATCCCTTTCATAAGGGAGGAAATAATCTGCTAAACTCCTTCTTAAATATTTCACATTAGAGTATAACATCTGCATAATTTTTGAGGGATATCTATATTCAAATTATAGTATATGAATACACCTGTATTTTATATATAGTTTTATTTTAACTCAATATTGTGTTATTTATAGCACGGGAAAATATATAACTTTTATGATTAATCAAACTATTAGCTAAACTAAAAATAACTTTTTAAGTGGAAAGAGCCCTAATCTAGAACCTATAAAAGATTTGGTTCAATTCCCTTAAATCATAAAAGAGTTCTGATTTTTGAAATAATAATGGACAGTATGCTTTACATTGCTCTAACTAGAAGAAAGCCCGTGCTTAATTATTAGAAATAAAGTGCATTTTATCTAACTTAAAGCTTGTGTTGTGGCTCACAAAATTATAGCCAGAGTGGTGGCACTTTGAAGTACTCTGAATTAAAGGGGACTAGAACGCCTCAGAGCAAAGTTCTGCTCTGACCCTCTCTACCCAGACTCTTTCCCCTTCCCTCCCTGAAGCAGATCACAGAATCCAGAATTACCCTACGCTAACTCATAGAAATGAAAATCTCTCTTCCCCCAAAGCAAGCCATAAAACCTAGAAATATTATTTAGCTTTCTCCCACCTTTCTGGTAGAAACCCTCTGACCTATCTTTTCTGATAGTAAGTTATGAGAGCCATGTTCCAGGAATTCTGCCCCACACTTAGAAGGAAGAAGTGCATGTGGTTTGAATATAAAAGTTTCCCATGGGCTCCTGTGTTTGACCACTTGGTCCCCAGCTGATACTGATGTTTTGGAAGGTTGTGGCATTTTTAGGAGGTGAAGCCTCACTGGAGGAAGTTTGATTTGCCTCCACTTACTGTCCACTCTCTGCATTCTGAGTGAGGGTGTAACGTGACAAGCCAGTTTCCTACTCCTACCGATATGCCTTCCCCACTGTGATGTGCGGTATCCTAATGGAACTGTTAAGTCCAAATAAGCCCCTTCTCACGTAAGTTGCCGTTGTCAATGTCTTTAATCACAACAGTGAAAAGGTAACTAAGAATTGTCCAACAAAAGAGCCAAGGAATCTGCACCAGCAAGCCTCAGTGAGTGCCNTTATGCATCCTGGTACTCTCAAATGGTGCATTTTGTCTCAAAGAGTTATATTTCTGCATGACTGTCTATTCTTCATCAACCCTAAGCAGCAGAGTAGCATATTCAAGACAGCATTGAAAGATTCTTGACTCTGCCCTAATCCACCAGCACTCAAGCAATGGCCATCTTCACTATTGTAGGTCTTAACTAACAGTGACTCTTGGCTGAGCTAACTATTTTGTCTCATCAATGTGGACATGCATTAAAACTCAGCATAATTAAACCTCAATTGAGGATTACTCTGAAAGGTACAGTGAAATTTTTATTTATTCAGTTGGTGATTTTCGAATTTAGTACACATCAATAAAATTCTAGGTTTTTGAAAGTCGGTAACAAAAAGTGCCTACGACATGCATAACACTCATCTCTGCCCAACATTCCTCTGTGTAATTTACTTATTAATCAATTTTTCCTTGGGAGATGTGAAGAAAGAGTCTATTAACTACAAAGCGCACCAATAAACCAAAGAAATGATTCCACCCAAGTCCAGCATGGTAAGGAAANCAGTGAGTTTACTGGGACAAAGGTTACTTAGCAAATGTGACTCAAAAGTAGTTACATCACCAAATTCCCACCCTACTTGGGTGATGAGTCATGAAAGTTACATGACTATAGTCCTACCCTCAGTCAACCTTCTATCTTTATGAACTCTAATACTTTCAAAGACCAAGTGTAGCTGAGAGACGGGAGGGACCACAGAGGGATCTTAGATAGGGTAGGGTTACCCTCCTTCCTGCCTTCTGTAAGGGAGTATCAAAACTTCACGGCTATTACCATAGACATAGGTATCTATGTAATTTTTTCTTTCTTTCACTATCATTTTTATTTATTACTTTATTGCCATTACTGTGCAGCCACAGTGTCCTGTGGCTTGTCACAGTAGTCTCTGGTCCCACGATAGGGATTGTCTTGTTAAGTCTGGGGAAATATAAACAAGTGTCTACTGTTATTATCTCCATTTTNCAAATTAGAGAAGTTAAAGAGTAGGATGATTCCATGGGTTTCCCAAGGTCGCACACATAGTTAACACATAGTTAAATGGTAGATCTGTCAAGAAGTTGGACCAAGAGGGGAGACACATGCCACAATAGCTGAGGTATAAAGTGGGATATGAGGAATGGAGTGGCAATATGCGTAGAGAATAACAAAAAGAAGAAGCAGTGACCNTAACAAAGAGTGAAGTATCATCGGAGAGTTCTTGGGAGAACAGAGAGGAATTAGACAAAAGAAGGTCCAAGGAAAGGAAGGAACATAAGTTAAATCCCCAAATTGATGCAGATGTGGGGCTCAGGAAATGGCTTGGTTGGGAAAGTGCCTGTGTGCAAGCATGAGGACTTGAGTTTGGATCCCTGGTACCCACTAAAAAGCAGCACCTTTTTAACCTCTGTGCTTACCGCTCAGGGGTTGGGTGGGGCAGCAGGTGGATCCTTGGAGCTCAATGGCTCAACCTACTCAAATCAGTGAGCTCCATGCTCAGTTAGAGATCTTGTCTCAAGAAAAAAAAAAGATGAAGACAAATTGAGGAATACATCCATCATCAAACTCTGGTCTGCACATATGTGTTCACACACCCACATGAATACACACATACACTACCCCACATGCACAAGTGAAAGAATAAAGAGCAGGCAGGCTCAGGGAGACTATAAAAATGTATAGTGAGAAGTGGCGATGGAGGTGAGAAATGGCAGTGACTACCATTTGAGTACACCATTGGGGGGTGAGAATTCATTGGAGAAAAACTAACTTTGTTTTTAATATAAGAATAACTCAGTAAGTGTTGCTTATTGATTTTAAGAAGTTGGTTTTAAAATAAAATGAGACCCTGGATTTGAATCTTTGTCTTACCTAATGTTCAACAGTAGACAAGTCACTCCTGTAGGCTGCAATGCCTTGTCTGTTAAACAGATTGGGAAATACAGCTCTGAGTGGGGTGCTAGCACAAGGTGGAGTTGTGCTTAGAAGGAACCTAGAATATGGGGATGCCCATAATATGCATGGCAAATTGGAGAGAAAAGGAAGAAAAGACAATGTGCTGAGGTTTATTTCAGTAACTCAGCTGTGACGTGGTGATGGTCTAAAGCATTGGTTCCCATGGGATAGAGCAGAGCCAACTTGAAGTCTTTCAGGGCAAGTTCAGCAGTGCTTGCAGATCTTTTTGGTCACATGTGGGAGTGGATGATAGTGGCATTGCATGATATGCAGAAATGCTGTGAAATACTCTATAATATATAGAACATCTTCACAAGAAAAGGAGTTAGCCGGTCCAGAACATCATCAGTGTTAGCGTTGACCAAATGTGGTCTTAGCATAGGAGTAACGGTGGGATAAAAGTGGACAGACTGAAACANTGTCAACGAAGCAAAAGATCTTGATCACCAACTTAATCTAGAAGGTATCATAGTTATAGGAATGTGGTTAGAGTTATTTATTCTGGCACCCATGGAAGCAAGCACTCTGCAGGCAGATAGTACCATAACTTACTATGGAGGGAATAAATGAATGATTATGGAAATGAATTAATGAATGTTTAGTGAGTGCACCACATGCACACTCNTCCAACACTCTGTATATTTAATATAACTCATTTAATCTTCACAGTATAAGGAAACAACTATTGTCCTCTGATTATATAATGCAATAAAACACAGAGTGATTCTATGACTCGTCCAAAGTCTCACAACTATTTGTGATTGTAGATCCCAGGATCAAGAAGGGAGATCCTTAAATGCTGTAAGAATTGAGGGCAGCCACAGACGCAGTATAGTCTTGGTGGGAAGACGGCCATTTCAGTCATAGATTTGAGATGTTTAAGGCAATTATTTAATAGCACATGTAGGTCAAAGATTCNGTTGTTTANTGACTCAATTGTTGAATCTGCCAAATGGATTTTAAAAAAATTAAACGGAAGCCTTCATTGAAAATAGTCCTTGAAAACAACACTAGATTTTTATAAAAATACAACAGAGAATTAGTGCAAGTTGTTATTATAGCTAGAGAAAGCTACACTTTTGTGTTTATTAAAT
Organism: Neotoma lepida; assembly: GCA_001675575.1. Taxonomy (NCBI): domain Eukaryota; kingdom Metazoa; phylum Chordata; class Mammalia; order Rodentia; family Cricetidae; genus Neotoma; species Neotoma lepida. Next base: position 30,169 of record LZPO01017871.1, on the reverse strand, counting down.
TTTCTGGGGAGACCACATTTTAAAACTTTCAATTATGTGGTCTTAGGGTGCTAAATATTTCCTCTCATCATTCTTTCTTGCCTAACCTCACTCTGTTGGCTCTGAAGTGAAATACAAAAGCCTACTCATACCGTGTAAATCCCTGATACTGTGGTCTTACCACTGGTTACATGTCTGCTCTTCACGTAAAACATTCTCCAAAGCCATTCTGGCTAGTCTAAGGGCCCATTTGACACAGACTTTTTTTTTTTAATGAGTATGAACTAATTGTATAAAATAGTGGGTTCAGTTATGATATTCATACTTGCCTATAATGAACTTTGAATATATTCACCCCACATTACCTTCTTGTCTCCTTCCTCATGATGACTCTAAGAACCAGAGTGGAGCCATTGGTCCACAGGGATCTCTCCACGTGCACCTAAGGGTCCCTGTCAAGAGCCTTGTTGAATGATTTCTACGTTGTTGGTACAGGCGAGGAATGCTGCAGCTACAGAAGCTTTGAGGCTGTTCTCACTGCTCTGGTCATCACAATATGCCGCATACACTATGCTATTAGAAAGTAAACACAGCTCTTTGTAAGTCTCTTGTTACCTCCCCCCTGACACACACTCAAACCATCCATTTATTTCAATCGTAACTTGTTACCTAAAACCCTTCAGGGGAACTTCACCAGAGCTTCTTTTAGGTATTTACACTGCTTCTCCATCCTGCTCAGGATCGAANCCATGCATCTTGAGTCTTCCTATCTGAGGGTGTGTTCTTTTAGGTGAAGGACCTGCTACCGAATGGGCTTGACCCCTCCTTTCTTCTCNGTACTGTTAATATCAGTGGCCTTTGTGTTCTTAGGTACCTCGGTGACCTCAGTTCCATNAGTTCTCCTTATCATACTTTCCAGAAGCTCTTGGAGTCCTTTCCCCCACTTGAAAAACAGCCCATACAGTTAGNGTCTAATGATTAAACTTTTACCACATAAACATTTCCCAGAACAAACACATCACTAGATCCAGGCAAACTATCTTGGCCTCCAACTGCTGAGCAAATTGCCGAGCCAGGATCTGAGAGAANGGAGGAAGAAGGTTGCTGTGGGAGCTGGAGGTTCTGCCAGGTAGGCATTTGGACAATCTTCAAAACAGTGACCTCCACCACTGTCCAAGCTGCATCACTGCCGGGTCCTCAAGAAATGTGTCCAGGGACTGAAATTTGGAGTCTCGAGGCAAACAGGGCATTTGATACCTCAGTCAGGTCAAAGGTGGCACATGTACACACATACATACATACATACCTACATACATACATGCATATATACATGTGAGTATGTGTGTATGTGTGTATGTGTATTGGGGATGACTGTTCACATACTGTGGGTGCACATGTGTGTGCAGATGCAGATGTGTGCAGTGGGTTTAGGCTGATGTGGAGCATCTCCTGACGACTCTCCACCTTAGATACTGAAGCAGAATGTCTCANCNTTCCTGGAGCTCACCATGTCAGCTAGCCAGCTCGCCCAGGGATCCCCCTCTCTGTTTCCTGTATACTGGGAGTACTGGCAGGTTGCCAGGGCAACCAGCTTCTGTTTGGGTTTGGAGAATCTGAATTTTGGTCCTTCTAATACCTGAGCCACAAATGTTTTCTCCTCTAAGCCACAGCCCCTAGGTAACTTTGCAGTCACATTTTATTCTCATACTGACNCGTTCTGGAGTTTTATGCTTGCACCTTCTGTGTTTACCAACTCCTCAGTTCCCCAGAAGTAGCTGTTCAAAACACAGCCATAAAATCATTGTGCATTTTGTTCTCCACTGTCCCTGTCATGCTCCTNCAGGGTACTAAATCTTGACTAAGAGAGTCCAAGAGTGCAATAAGTGCGTTTTCAAGGGACTTGATATTGAAGCAAAATCTCACTATCCAAAATTGGTTTTGGTCAGACTTTTGAATCCTAAATTCATGCCAAAATATCATATAGTAAGCTATAAACGTGTATCATTTTCATGGTTTTCTGTGTCAGCTAAAAAAATAAATTAAAATGTGAGGCTCGGAGATGGCTCAGAGGGTAATAGCATTTGTTATGCAAGCCTGGGGACTTGAGTTTGAATCCCTAGCACCCACATAAAATGNCAGACATAGCCCCACNGGCCTGTGGCTCTAGGGATGCAGAGTATGGAAATAGTCACATTCCAGGAGCTCCCAGGCCAGCTGAAGCAGCTAACTTCTCTTTCAGTAAGAGACCCTTTCCTAAGACAATAAGGTAGAAAGTGATTGTGTAAGACATCAGACGCCTTTCTCTGGCTTTGGCTTGCATGCCCACGGGTGCACACACCTGCAATCTTTTATGCACCCAACACACACACACACACACACACATACATACACACGTTAATTAATTAATTAAAAATTTCAAAAGTTTTTTGGGATAGAAACAGAGATCANCAGTAGGGGACTTGCCTAGTGTATGTAAGGCCTACCAAATCATCAGCACCTACCGAATACAATTTAAAAGTATTCCAAATAGCAAAAGGCAAAGACAATAAAAGAACCCCAAGTGCATCTTGCAATTCCTTTCTTGTTGTTATTATTGCTTTTGAAAAAGGGTCTTGCTATGTAGTTCTGGCTGTCCTCGAACTCACTCTGAAGTCCAAGCTAGCCTTGAACTCACAGTGACCTACCTACCTGTACATTCCAAGTGCTGGGATTAAAGGTGTGTGTCACTATGCCCGGCTCATTTTGCAATTTTTGTGCTTGGACATTTTGACNGTTTTGCTTTCCCAAACCATGGAGCCATCAGGTACAGGACTGTGAAACAAATGCAGATGTGAGCACCGTCCTTAGTGAGTGCTCACCGCAGTCCTGGAAGACATGCCAATGCCAGAAGGAGGGAGGGGAAGAGATGAAAGGAGCTGCAGAAGCAACATTAGAGCTGGATTTCCTGGAGGTAGTGTGTGCACGAACAGAGAAGGATGTCAGCAATGGTTTAAGACAGTCTTAAAAACCTAGCAAAGGAATATTTTACCCATTTGTCAAGCCTGGGAGCTGGGATGCCTCATTTGCATACACTTTTTGTTCATTTATAAGTGACTAAAATGATGAAAAAAAAATTCCATGTGATGTCTCGCCAAAACTATCAGGGGAACCCGTATCTGTGCATGTGTTGGATCAGAGTTCCCTTTCTGAAGGAGTGTCACCGTGGTTATGAAGCCTTCCTGTGAGCTGTGACACTGCTCCCAAGGACGACAGGTTTGTTTTATTTTTTCATTTGGTGATTCCCCGCCCCCCATTGGAAGAAAGTAAAGAATGTGATCAATTGGTTTAACAAAGAAAACCAAATCTTATCACAGTGCTTGTGAAACAGATGTTCAGGATGATCACGTGATATGTGTCTCTCGTGGATTTATCTGTCTAGAAAGCTTGAGAGGACTCAGCATAGTTCCCCCACTCTGCCAGGGCCTATAAAATTCCTAAAATATTAAGAAAGACAGAATTGTAAAAGACAAATTCTTGAATGAAATCTGTACAATGAATTGCTAAATGGTCTTATTAATAAAAAATCCAGAGCCAGATATTGAGATGGAAACTGAGAGGTCAGAGAAACAGAAAGAAGCCAGCCATGTTCTAGCCACTTAGAAATCCTCAGCAAAAGAGACCTACTTCCTGTATACCCACACCTATATGCCTTTCTGTCCCTGCCATCTCACTTCCTCTCTCTGCCCAGCTACATCACTTCCTCTCTCTGCCCAGCTACATCACTTCCTCTTTCTGCCCAGTTCTGTCATTTCCTGTCTGTCTGTACAGACCTCCAGACCTCTATGGTTAACTAGTGTTAGAATTTAAAAGCGTGTGTCACCATGCCTGGCTCTGTTCCCAGTGTGGCCTTGAACTCACAGAGATCTGGATGAATCTTGGCCTCCCAAATGCTAGGATTAAAGGCATGTGCTACCATTGCCTGATTTCTATGTTTAATATAGTGGCTGGTTTTTTTTTCCTCTGATCCTCAGATAAGCTTTATTGGGGTGCATGAATAAAATATCACCACAGAAATCTCTCACGGAATGTGAAAATCTCCTCTGGCTATAAGGTGACCATGTTGCTGGAAAGTGTGGTGTGCCTTGGTTTACTCAGAAAATACCATCAACAGCTTTAGTGTGTGTGGTGGTTTGGATAAGAATAGCCCCCCTAGGCTCATATATTTGAATGTTTAGTCGTCAGGGAGTGTCACTACTTGAGAGGAGTGGTTGAAGTGGGTATAGACTTGGTGGTGGAAGTGTGTCACCGGGGGGTAGGCTTTGGGGTTTCAAAAGCCCAGACCGGTCCTTAGTGTCGCTCTCTTCCTGCTGCCTGTGGACCTGGTTGTAGATCTCGGCTCCTTCTCTAGCACATGTCTGCTTACATACCGCCATGCTTCCTGCCACGATGACAATGGACTAAACCTCTGAAACTGTAAGCTAGTCCCAGTAAAATGCTTTCTTTTATAAGAGTTACCATGGTCATGGTGTCTCTTCACAGTGATAGAACACTAAGACACCATGGGAACCTGGCAAAGAAACTGATTACTAACTGGAAAGATTTGGTTCTATACTGCAATAAAGTGATGGTTACATAATTTGTTAAGATCACTCAGAACATTGGTATCCTTTTGCTCAGCCTTGCTGTTAGTGCTGTGGGAAATACATTCTTTTGAGATGGGGAGATTCTCCTAGGGAGTAATGTTATCTCTCATTTTGTATCATTCTCTTCTTTATCACTAAATTCTCCTGATGTCACTAGGGAAAATGATTTGAGTACCTTCTGGGGCCTGCCACACTATCATCTTTGTACTGGACTTTGATGGGAAAGAAATTGTCCAGATTCTGAATCCCCAAATTCAGGAAGAGGAATCTGCATTAGTTCCCCCTGTGGTATCGGTAGAAGGAGCGTTTCAGTCAAATGCATGGTTGGGTAGCAAAGACTCTGACTCTGAATGCCAGTGAAATGCCAACTGTGTTGATCCAGGCTGGACCACATGGGAACTTTCCGATTTCTATGTAGTGTCCCTTTTGCACTCTACCTGACGTCGGTACTAATCCAAGCAGCTTGCTTTATCTCTTTTTCCTGAGGATCAGGCATTAATTAAGGCTTCACTTATACCCTGGGTTCATCTCACTACAACTACCCTCCACCCCATAGACCTGGAAAGTGTTTCTCTTGAACTANGACAAAGTTGGAGGTGAACAAGCTATGACCTCGAAACTCCAGCAATCTCTAAAGTTTTGCATCCATAGCCAGGATCCTCTGAATCTAAGGCAAATGACTAAACACAGCGTCTGTATTGATGAGTATTGGGGCTAGCTTTTGCTGTGCTAGGAGTTGGGTAACGAATGATTNGACGTTGAACTGTTCAAGCCTTCTCTTCTCTCCATTGGACACTTCAACTCTGCTGGCACCTTTTGGATCTGCCNCAGAGATGTGACCTAATCATGTCAGCCACATGAGTGATATTGCCAAAAACTAATCTAGAAGTCATCCAAGTGACATATCAGTAGGGGGAAACACTAGAATCCTGACAATCAAAGCCATTACAATANTATGGGTGACAAGCCAGGAAGATTGGCACTAGGAGAGAAAGTTGGTTAAAAGAACAGTAATACAGAAATGATTCTCACAATGTGTTGGAAGATGTCCAAGTAAGTTTAGAGAAATTTTATGAGAAATTTTATTTTCTGAGCTTCTGAAATGACATGGAAGAAACATAAGAAAATCATGGAGGCAGGCACTNAGGCAAATATCCAAGATTGAAAAGATTTCAAAGTATAAAATGTCTTTGACTTCGCATGGGGCTACATCCTGACCAACTCATCTGTATTAGTTATCCTTGTTGCTGTAGCCAACCCCCTGGCAGAAGTTATGTAAAGGGGGAAGGCTCATACTGGCTCACAGCTTAGGGGGATACAGTCCATTATGCTAACAGGGTCAGCTCCAATCCTGGCATTGGGAGGTTGGAGAAAGCCACCTTGTGAGGAGAAACAAGAAACAGGGAAGGAATTGGCTGTAACCTTCAAAGACTCACACAAGTGGCTTATTAGCCAAGCCTCCCCAAACAGTGCCACCAGCAGGGGACCATGTATTCAGACATATAAGCCTATGGGGAACTAGAGTGTGATCCCAATTTNAAAATATCATTAGGAAGAAATTGCTAAGTATTAGTATTTCTAACCTACCAAACACAGTGCTTAGTTTCACAACACACTGGAGNTTGTCACTGCCCCTTCTGGAAGATGGAGCTCACTGTTGGTGCTCATTATTGCAAAACAGTATAGTCTCACATGCCATTCACACACTAGAGCGTCAAAATGCAAAACCCAAAGTCTGGTTTCTGTTGAAAGTGGACTGCTCTTGCATCATTGTAAAATCAACAAATCCCAAGTCCAGATGTTTTACATAGAGGACAACTATAGAGTAAAAGGTGATAATAAGATGTAGACCAAATCAGAGTATAAGGATGCTGCTGATGCTTCTTCCTCTTCACTCCGACTAGGTCAGTTATTAATTCTACAATATGCCACCCTGCCTCTCCCCAATTTGTGCACATTTGGATGAAGTNCCCCTTGTGGCATCCTGTCACTAATTCATTCCCAGCCTGCCTCTTCCACCTGCAACAGTTGCTCCCTTACTGATTTCCACCATCTCAGATGGTGGTTCCCTGGCGCAGAAATGCAAGGGATTGTTGGCAACAGTCCTCCGACTTCATTATTATTTCACAGGATGGACTGCCAAAGATAAAATATAAAAATCCCTTCTGAGAGTTCATTACCAGCCACATTTTCTCATATCCAATTTCATTCTTCTCTTCCAAGAATCCTAAATAGGAGTAGATATTGATTTTGGAAATATGTTCCACGAATAGTAAGAGATAGCAAAGCCTACTCGGAACTGTGATGTTTAAATCAACATCTTGTTTCATTCAGATAAAACAAAACTATGTGCTTTGTCAGGGTTAAGGGGACCTAACAGAAGAACATTCTGTATTTAGCAGCAAAAAAAAATTTTTTTTTTAAATCTTCTTACCACTTTTTTTAATGTGCTTGGAGTGAATACAGTATCGAGGGTTCTGCCTTTGCAAGCCTTTTTACAGGTTAGAAGAATCAAGAAGGAAAAATTCACCTGCAATTTTGACACAACCTGACAGGACATGGGCTTCAACTCACAAATATTCTGAAAGATTTGTCTCCTGGAAAACATCCATGTAGATAAAGTACTTAGACAAGACAGGACAGAATAGCGGAGTTGAAACCGGTTCTTACACTTTGCATGTGCCTCTGCTCTTTTGTTCTTTGTATTAAATATTCTGAATAGTTTTGATCTCTTTTTTAACTGGTGAATTAAAGCAGGCTAGATTTTGTGTGTATGTGTGTGTGTGTGTGTGTGTGTGCGCATGCGTGCACGCGCATGCGTGTATTTATGGGCAAATTCATTATTTCTGATTGGTCAAGTTTGAAAGTTTACTGGAGCAAGAAGAAGAAGAAGAAGAAGAAGAAGAAGAAGAAGAAGAAGAAGAAGAAGAAGTCACATCCACATTTCTTTCTGAGCAGCCTAGAGAACACAAGGCTGGCAACAGAAATGGGAATATATTCAGAAACTCACAGCCTTGCATCAGAAGGCTATCATTTTCAGACACAAAGGCACAGTTAGACTCAGTACATAGATACTGTCTCCTAGTTAGTCTCATATGAAAAGCGTATCACATCTCAAAGACTTCATGTGATCCTTCCCTGTGCTCACAGAGAGCACAGCTGAGGGTGTGGTTTTCACTGTCAGTAAGTATGAAAGCAAAGCCTGGTTTTTGGGTTCAGCCTCTGTCTGGTGACAGGGTGGTCACTCATGCCAGAGGCCCTTGCTTTTGGTTTAATGCTCTGCTCTCCCTGACCATTGAAATTCAAAATTATTCTTGAGCAAGGACCCTCGGACCCTGCATTTTCGCTTTCCACAAGCTGTCACCAGTCTTNCCTGCTGAACCGAATCACTTTGCAGCCTAAGCCTTTTGCTAGCAATGGCATGACATCTCCTGTGCCCACCTTCTGTCTTTGTTTGTTTATTTTGTTTTAAAAGCAGTCTCATTTTGGGTTTACTTATGGAGTGAAAATCTCATGCTTTCCTAGTAGCAGGGTTTTTTTTAACAACTCTTTTCATTGTTTGAGTTGAGACAAGTTTTCAGTCTGTAGCCCAGGTTAGTCTGGCACTGTATAAATCAAGCTGGCTTTTAGCCCACTGTAATCCTCCTGCCTCAGCCTCCTTGGTGCGGGAATGTGAGGCATACACTACCATGCCAGCTTTTTTACTTCATTTACATAATTGAAATTATGTCACACGAAATTTCATTAATGATGCTAACTGTGGACAGTAATGAAGACAGAGTTCTAGTCTCACTTCTGCCNTGAATACCGAGTCTGCGGTTCTTGGAGTGAGAGACTCTATTTCCGACACTTGTGTTTTGTTTCCAGTCCCCAGTGCTTGCTGGATCCCTCTTTCAGGCCATGTCTTCTTGGGTTAGTTCTATCAAAGTTGGGCTTCAGAAAGGCCTGACTGGGGTAGAGTGAAGCCAGATGTTCACAGATGTTTTGATTAACTTTCCCTCTTTAAGGCACTTTTCAAATTTCAGACTGTTTCAGTGGAACAGACAACATTCTTTGCCCCCTAATGCATCAAAACTGGATTAGGAATTACAATCAAGTAACTCTTTCTTGCACATCTGTGGAGAGATTCCATGTTGTTCAAAGGTTAATATTTTAAATTTTTTAGGCCATACATTTTCTGATAATTGGCTGTGATTGTTTTACCCATATGTAGATTTTCCAAAATTGAAGTAGTTATGATACTGTATGTGTGTGTGTGTGTGTGTGTGTGTGTGTGTGTGTGTGTGTGTGTGTGTGTGTGNTGTGGACAAGTGCTCTACCACTGAGCTACATCCATATCCCCTAGCAACCACATTTGTAACGTTTAATATTTCGTATAAGACCTTGACTTCTAACTTCTAAAGCTTGGAAGGGGCTAGCATCAACTGTGCAGCTTTCTTTGCATGAATGAGGTAGTGGGGTGTGGTCTAATGTACATTTATTATTACTTTTTCTCTTTATAACACCCAGCTCACATGGACTCACTTGGGGTTGTGGAGGAGGAAGAAAAAGAAAATACTGTTCCCACCAGCAATGATGACATCTTTATTACAAGTGTTTTACATGTGTGGCTGTTTCTGGAACATAGTATTCAATTAATTTACTGTCTTTTTGAGTCTGTCTTGTCTCACTTAACATAATGATGTCTAGTTCATATATTTCCTGAAAATGACTCAATTTTGTTTTTTCCTTATAGCTGCATAAAACTCCACTTGTTATTTATCCTATGTTTTTTAAGGAAATCATATGTTGACAGACATCTAGACTAATTTCCTCTTTTGACTNTTATGAATACTATCGTAACAAATATGGATGTTTGGACACTGCTGTCATATGTAGCCATACTTTTAAAATAGTTCTTACTTGTTACACAGAAAACCTTTTCTTGCTGTTGAAAGCATTCTGACTGCTATTGGTGGGTCAGTGCATCATTTTTCCCCTTGATGGATAATCCTCAAGAAATTACAGCACTTCAGTATTAGTCTGGGGAGTGGGTCAATCACAGATGATGTAGTCATCGTGCCCAAATCAATGAGTTACAATGTGGTCACTTAAGCGTGGATCTGTTTATGACTATTTNTTTACCACCAAGCCTGATGGTCTGAGTTCAATTCCCCAAACACACANGGAGGAAGAAGATTGACTCCTGCAAGTTTTCCTCTGACCTCTGATCTACACATACAACAGGATAAATAAATAATTCATTTAATTCATTAACCAGAAGATAAGACCTCTGCTGCAGATGTTTTATGAACTCACTAGGAAGTAATGTCCTCATATTTTTTTCTTCCTGTCTTCACTGTTGTAACATCAGTCTATTAAATTATGTTAAATGGCCCTTTCCTCGTTAAGTTTCACATCCTGGCTCCTCTTTAGGAGGCCAACCCCACTCCTTTTTTCTTTACTCAGGTAAGTCTAAATTGTGTTGAACACCAAGGGCTGGCTGTTGTAAAAGAGAATACCACAAAAACGTCTTGCAGTCTGAAGGGGCAAGAGAAGTAGGCTATCCTAACAGTTTGTCTTGGAACAGTGGGAGGATTTATGTTCTGGCTATGTAAGCTGAAACTCCAGAGAGATGGGACTTGTTCAACAGGTCCCTCAGGAAAACCATATGCTCCTATCCACACCAAACAGCTTTAGATCCTTCTTCAGGAATGAAGATCAGAGTCACTGTCTCATTAATTCTACAAGTTTGGCTCTGTGTCCCACCTATTTCCTCCTCCTCCTCTTCCATCCAGCTGTAGCTGTGAAAGAGAGAGNACTTGGGGATCACTGTGCACTCAGGACTCATTGGGTTTAGTTAGCTGGAAAAGGTGAGTAAACTGGGGACAGGCGTGACATAAAGAGCAACCTTCACTGCTTCAATCATAACACCATTTTGTTCTCTAAAATGACTGTTATTGGTCTAACATCTATTTGAAACAGACCTCACAGAGGGCACATCAGTTACTTCAAAGCTCCTGAATTCCCGCCCTAGCTAAGCCGATCACCGAACTGGTGATGGAGAGTAGCTGAGACACATAGATTACCAGAATGGAGAGAGGAGAGAAAACATTATGAGAAAAACATAGGTCAGCTATAAATTGCCTTGTTGGAGTGTTTTTGGAAGGGAAACAGTGCTTTAGGAAGGTCATAGGCAGTGATGACAGTGTGAAGAATGAGTCAGGGGAGCTGGTGAATAATGGCACCTGACTAGGATGTGGTTAGAGCAAGAGCAGCAAGGAGGGGGCTGCCTGCTGTCTTTCATTACCTCCCTGTCCCCTTCCAACATCTGCACATGAAATGANACAGGAAGAGTTGGGATTTAGACGGGAGAATTTCAGCATGCATTCAGTCAGCGAGTTGTGCTTCACGCACAGATGGTGCCCCTNGAGTGTCTAGCTGCGTCTATAATCCCCTAAAATAAGATAACCAGGAAGGATTCTAGCTCCATGTTCTTTTCTTATGCTTGCATGTATAGTGGCACATTTCCTCATTTGTGAAATAAGGTAATTAAGTTGGGNAGCCTCCAAGGTNCTNACAGCTTCGACGGGGCTTGAGGCTCTGCTTTTGAGAAAACAGAGGTTTTGTGANCCCAGTTTAAATATTGAGTGACATCTATACAGTGTGTGGTTATTTTATAGGTTATTTCTGAACCTTAGTGTATTCTACTTATGCTGGAAATCCCAAGATGTTTAACATCCGACTCCATTTTCTCCAAGTGGGTTGNCAACGCTTCCAAGCCTTTTGGTTGGTCATGTGATGCTTGGCATCCTTTTAGTGCCAACCAAGCCAAGAGGAAGATGATTCTTGTGATTCAGCTCATTAGGCCAGTTCAGTTACAAGCAGGGTGGGCTCTGTTGACTTAAAGTGGTGCTTATTGATGGTCAAGTCACACAGGACAGTGTTACCTGCTTCCCTGGGGCAGGTCATTAACCCTACTCAAATTTCAGGTTAACAATTATTGATGTTGATTACTTTGAAGTTTATCAGTCTATCCAAAGGCCAAAGCAACAATTTTGGGAGCAGAAATACCATGCACATCAAGTGTCATTAACATATCTCCCCAGAGTGAATATGTGGCTTGGTTCAGTGAAAAGGAACTTGTACTAAAGTTAGTGTTCTTAGGATTTTTATCATTTATTTGGTAAGAATCATTAAGGAAGTTGGTAACCTCAATTATATAATTAATCTTAATGCTATTTATGAGCATTTGTCAGATGATAGGTACTGCTTTAAAAGTTTCTCAGACTTGGAAAGAACAATACTTAACTTCATATGGAAAAACAAAAACCCAGGATAGCTAAAAGAATCCTGGGCAATANAGCNACCTCTGGAGGCATCACCATCCCTGACCTCAAGCTCTACTATAGAGCTATAGTAATAAAAACAACTTGGTACTGGCATAAAAACCGACATGTGGACCAATGGAAT
>LZPO01017871.1:0-11332 GCA_001675575.1 Neotoma lepida | reverse complement strand
GAAGGGAGCAAGGGGAAGGGAGAAATGATATAATTATATTAAAATCTCAAAAAATAAAAGATAATTTTCAAAAAAGGTAGAGAAACAACGCTAGCCCCCATAAAAACATTTCATTGTGCCCTCTTCTCAGTTAATTAACTTGGAGGTTTTATTACCATTGGNAACAATCATATTGCTTGTAGTTGCTTTCCACCGCATGTCTGTGAGATAGACAAGAACAGGCAAGTACATACTGCTTTTTAGAATAAGATGGACCTGGATCCAAATCTCATACCAAATTTACCATTCATGGCTTTCCTTACCATCAAATCTCATGGATCTACTTGAGAAAGTTGAACTCAGATAGATGGGAGAGCAAAGCTAATTTGAAACCAGACATTTAACTTGCATGTTCTTGAGCATGCTTTACTCATGTAAAGTAACTTAGAACAGTGATTTTATTCCTCAAACTTGGCAACATGGCACGGAAAGATAACAAATCAATGTTCTGTATGAGTCAGAAAAGGTATTATAAAATATCCCCTCTACACCCATGAACTGGAACCTACACACTTCTGTCTAGATGTGGTTGTGCACTTTCTCAATCCTCAGAACAAGTGAACATGGATTGGTCTGACANAATAACAGAGCTCTATTTAGCAGTTCAGCTCACTCTTGCTCTAAGGACCCTTCCAGTTCACCTGGACAAAGATTAACGGTGAGGAGATGTGAGGTAGTCTTGTTGACTATGACATGGCCCTGGTAGCTCCTGCGTTTGAAAACTCATTAGCTGGTGGTGCAGGTTTGGGAGGCTGTGGAGCTTTGGGAGTGTGTGGCCTTGTAAGCAGAAGCAGCTCCTTACGTCTCTGGATCCAGTCTAGCTCCCTGTTTCCTGNTCAGCTACCGTGAAGTGATCATTTGCCTGGTGCTTCCACCGACACAGGCTAAGACCATACATAAACTCAGCCACTTCTACCTCTGTGTCTCCACCGTGGTGGAAGTCCTCTGAGACCTTGAGCCTAAACCAACCCCTTTCCTTGTATTGTTTCTGCCAGGTGTTTTGTCAGAGTGTCAAAAAATAAAAATAAAAAACAAATTAATATACAAGAAGAAGTTCTGGATAATAAGAACAAACTCATCCAAGTGTAGTAGCATGCACCTGTAATCCCAGCACTCAAGAAGTTAACTCAGGAGGATTGTCAGCAGTTCAAGACTAGTTCAGACTACATAGCAAATATTAGACCAGCCACAGCTGCCTAGAAAGACCCTGCCTCACAAACAAAAACAAATAAATAAAACAAAACAAAAACAGCAACAACAACTTAAAAGGAGAACTGGNACAGCAATAAACGTTAATAGAACCTTCAGGCTCTAGAGTAAAGGAACTGTATGTTTCTGTTATCTATGAGAGAGAANAAAGTAGGGAAACAAACAGGCTAATTTCAGATCTTCACCTCTCCTTCCATTTCTCCAAGTCCAATCCTCCAATTCCATGNCCAGCTCTGTAGCAGACCACCTGGTGTGAACCTGGTGTGAACACCTTTTCCTCTCTGCTCCCACCTTCAATAGATCACACAGATCTTCCCGACAACCTTCCTTCCATGCACTTGTCTCTTTATGCCAGTCCCCAATTCCAGCAGGCATTCTCTGGGAGCACCCAAGGCCACTCCAGCTAGGGAAACAGGCAGCGTAACTGCCTTACCTCCAAATCTAATCCCCTAGTCTCACCCCTAACTCTCAGCAAACCACCTGCAGCCATTTCCTTCTCCTCTTCCCTTCCAACCTTCCTCCCCACTCATCCTGTTATCTCAGCCCCACAACTCCAACAGGAATTTTCCGGGAACCTCCAGCCTAGCCTGAGAGGGAAGAAAGTAGGTCAGCAAAGCAGGCAGGCCAGCTTCAGATCCACACTCTGCCTCCTCTCCTCCATAACCAATTCCTCAGTCTCATTCCCAGCTCTGTAGCTAACTGCCTGTTGTGGTCTCTCCTCACTCCAAGAATCCAAATAGATCCATACTTACTACCCTGCACAAAATTCAAATTCAAATGGATCAAAAATCTGAACATAAAACTAGGTGCACTGAACCCCATAGGAAAGAAAGTGGGGAATAGCTTTGAACTCATTGGCACAGGAAAAGACTTTCTGAACAGAACACCGTTAGCACAGGCACTAAGATTTACAATTAATAAATGGGATCTCATGAAACTGAAAAGCTTCTACATGGCAGAAGACACCATCATTTGGACAAAGTGACAGCCTACAGAATGGGAAAAGATATTTACCAACTCCACATCTGATAAAGGGCTAATATACAAAATACATAAAGAACTCAAAAAAAACTAGATATCAAAACAACAACAAATAACATAATTTTGAAAATGAGGTACAGTTCTAAACAGAGAATTCTCAAAAGANAAAACTCAAGTGGCCGAGAAACAATTAAAGAAATGTTCAACATCCTTAGTCATCAGGAAGATGGGTATTAATTTGCCTTCAGATCCAGCTATACCACTCTTAGACATATACCCAAAGGATGGTTCATCTCACCACAGACGCACTTGCTCTAACATGTCCATTGCTGCTCTATTCATGATAGCCAGAAACTGGAAACAATCTACATGTCCCTCAATAGATGAATTCATAAAGAAAATGGGGCACATTTACACAATAGATTATTGTTCATCTGTTAAAAAAAATGAAAGTATGAAATTTACTGGAAAATGGATGGAACTAGAAAAAATATCATCGTAAATGAGATATTCCAGACCCAGAAAGTCAAATATGGTATGTATTCCCTTACGTGTAGATATTCATTGTCAATGATAACTAAGTTATAATCCACAGACCCACAGAGGTTAGGTATAGAGTAAGGGACTAGGGGAGGAAGATAGCTCTCCCTAGGAAAGGGAAATAGAATAGATAATTATGGATGGATGGGGGTAGAGGGGACGGGAATGGGAAGATCAAGTAGAGAGTATTGTCAGATTTTCTTTTTCGGACCACTAGCTCCCAAACAATGACATGGAGAGTTTTTATTAAATATGAAAGCTTCTTGGCCTTAGCTTAGGCTTATTCTCAAATATCTCCTATAACTTAAATGAATCCATTTTTATTAATCTATGTTCTGCCATGTGGCTCTTTGCCTTTCTTCCATAATATATGTCTGCCTCCCTCCACAGCTCACTGGCAAAATCTGCCTCTCTTGTCCTCAGAGTTCTTATCTTTGTTTGGAAATCCCACCTAACCCCCTCTGCCTAGCTATTGGCCATTCAGCTCTTTATTAAAACCAATCAGGTGCCTTAGGCAGCCAAGGTAAAACAGCAACACATCTTTACACAGTTTGCTCAAATATCCCACAACAAAGGAGGGGTAGGAGAGAGGAGGACAAAGAAGAGAGTATGGGGAGAAACAAAATTGAGGGCCATTTGAGGGGTAGTATGNAAACATAATAGATGGCTCCTAAAACATATACATACATGAAGACAATCTAAATGAAATTGTCAAATAGTGGGGGAGACAGAGCCCAACTGGCCATCACTTTTNACCAAATGAAGCTTCTAGTACCAGGACTGGATTACATCCTATTGGGCTGTTGTCCAAAAGGATCCCATGGGAATCCCCAAACAACCAAGGCTGCTGCCAAGACAAGAGGTTGCTCTCAGCACACTGACTCCGAGTCCCCATTGTTGAAGACAGCACCAACACAACACCTTGAACATGGAGATGGTGATCTGATGCCTACATTGAAACTTCACCCCTGTGTTCTAGTATCTTTGGTACAAGAAGGTACTCTCCAGGCTACCAAAAAAGAAATGTAGATACCAATTCAGCCACTAAACCTTTGTTCTACAATCTGTCCTGTCAGTAAAATATGCTAGGGCAATGGTGGCACAAAGCTTGTGGGAGTAGCCAATCAATGTCTGATTTGACTTAAGGCCCACTCCATGAGATGGAACCCATACCGGATACTGCTTGTGTGACCAACAACCAGAGACTAGCTAGCCCAGGGACCTAGGATACAGCAAACTACTACTGGTCTTTAAAAACAAAAGTAACAATAAAATGACTATTAATAATATTCTGCTATACTATAGATCAGTGCCTTATTCAGTCATCATCAGAAGAGTTTCCTCCAGCACCAGATGAGAACAGATGCAGAGACCCACAGTCAGACATTACGCAGAGAGATAGAGGCCTTGGAACATTTAGTCCTAAATGGGATGTCTCCATCAAATTCCTTCCCCACAGGGCTCAGGGAACTCCTCAGAAGAGGAGGTAAAAAGAGCATAAGAGCCAGAAGGGATGGAGGACATCAAGAAAACAAGGCTCTCTAAAGAAATAAGATCACCATACATAGAAATTCACAGGGACTGAGGCAGCCTGCACAGAGCCTGCACAGGTCTGTACCAAATGGGGCCATAGAGCTGAAACGACAAGTGGACACATGCACCCATCCATAATCCAGAAACAATCTCTAATTGATAACCACTTGCAAATGAAAATTTAATTTCCTCTGAAGGAATCTCACTGGGGAAACAACTCTTAGCGGTAGGCTAAATGCCGAGTTGTAGATGGCTAACAGAAAATGAACTCGATGGCACCTCTGGAGGTTCCTTGTACATCAGGGCTTTTCCCATTTGTTTTTCTTTTTAAAAATTTTATGTTTTTATTTTATTTATTTATTTATTTGTGTGTGTATTTTCTTCTTTTTTGTAACCTTGTAGCTTCTTTGCATATATATTATGGCTTCCAGTTTAGTTAATGTTGTTATATGATCCCTGAGTGTGTGAACAAGTGGGTCTCTGATTCTTGTGCCTCCTCTTTGGCTTTTTTCTTTCTCTTTCTTGTTTTGTCCTTTTCTGGTGTGTTAGTTTTTGTTTTATTTTATTATTATCCCTTAGAAACCTGCTTGTTTCCTAATGAGAGACAGAAAGAGGGTATATACAGGTGGGAGGGCAGGTGTAAGCCCCTGGAGGCCACATGAATGGCGAGGCTCCTACCCTGAGGACCTCCAACTGCCAGGTTCCACCCAGAGAACACTCTAACTGCCCTAATTGACTCAGATCCCTCCCTTCAGAGTAAACAGCCCAGGCTCTGGACTTGAAATCCCACCCTGGTAATCTCCACCCTGGAAATCACCACCCTGGAAAGCTTCACCCCCTCACCCCCCAAAATTCTATATATCCTGACTTCTGCTCAGTCCTCTGATGCTTCTTGCCTGAGCAGAGGCAGGCTCTTAGGTTCTTCCCTCCCAATAAATTTTGTGTGAAGTTTGTTGTGCAGTGTGACTTTGTGATATGCCTTGGCTCCCCACTACCAGGATACCTTTCCCCTCAGATCTGAAACACTTACAGGGAGGAACTGGCAAGAACAGAGGTGAGGAACTATAATCAGGATATATTATGTAAGAAAAAAAACTATTTTTCATAAAAGAAAAAAATATTATCCATCAAGTGTACTATGATAATCCTGTATTTCACTTCATTTAAAGTCCACATTGGCATTGACTATATGTATTTATATGAGCTGAATAATCTTCTGTGTGTATTATAACTGATCTTATNGGACTGATGNTATAGATCAAGCAGCTAAATTCAAACAGTGATTTAAAAAATAATTGCCACCCTCATGTCAATTAGTAATTGTGAATTGATTTGCAATCTNATTATTAAAACAAGTTTTTAATGATCTATTTCATTTTTAAAGACGTGTATATGTATGTGCCTGTGTGTGGGTTGTACATGTGAGTGTGGATATCCATAGAAGTCAGAAGAGGGCATAGATCCCCTGAAGCCGGATTAGAAGGTATTTATTAGTGTCCAATGTGGATGGTGGAGTCAAACTTGGGTCCCCTGAAAGAGCAATGTGTGCTCTTAACTGCTGAACTATCCCTCCAGCTCTAAAATAAGGTTTGATGGGGGTCAGTATACTAGAGAAAATCAAACAAGTGAATTAAAATCACTTTGTTTCTTTTAGAAGTATAATTTTGTAAATATTGCCTTAAAATGCACACAAAACCATCTGTCTGCCCTACCAAATGCCACTGGAGCATACATTATTCTTCAATTTGTTCATTGAAAAGGTAGCTTCAAACACCTACTTAAAAATCACACTATTAAATCCTAGAGATATTAACTGAAGAGCCAGGAGGAGCATGATTTATCAGCCATAAGGACAAGGATGAGGCCATTTCAGNAATTTTATATATTACTTCTAACCTCTTAAATAACAAAGAACATAGAGAATTCTATATTTAAAAACACAAAGAACACTGGAAGTCCTTACTAGTATTTGTGTTCTTGATAAGATTATTCTCTTGTGTGTCCATAGATCCCATGGAAGCCACTCGTTGGCGAAGTCCGCCCTCTGCTCCTTCACCCTTTTTTCTGACTCTTGTGTTCTTTCACCCGTTTGCATCACATGATCCCTTGAGGGCTCTGCTGTCACGCCACAGTTATCTCAGTCCAGTCATACTGCTTTCTATGCTACTGATGCTCTTCTTTTTGGGTGAACACACTTTACTTTGCTCAGTCATCTGTGGAAAGTAGAATAATGCCTGTCCACCAAAGATGCCCATATTCCAGTACCCAGCCTGTCACTATTGCAAAGTAAGGGGAAATTGAAGNTTTGGGTGACATTCAAGTTGCTAATCACCTGATCTTAAAACAGGGAGAATATCCTGGGTTATCCTGAAGGGCCAGAGGTATTAAAGGGTCATTAAATGGAAAAAAAATAGATCAGAGTAACACAATGGAAGGACTTGATCCACCACTATTGACTTAAAAGAAATGACAGTCAAAGGAAAGTGGCCATCCTCCAGAAAAGTCAAAGTTACACCAGAGCCTTCAGGAGAAGGACTGCCCTACCAGCATCCTGGCTTTAGCCCCAAAAGATCAGACTACTGATCTATAGGGCATAAAATAATAAATGTGTGCTTCTTACAGCCATTAGTTAGAGGCAATTTATTTTGGCATCCATTTAAGTAGATGTTGGTGTCCTGTGATGGCGACCCTCCGTCTTCCACACTCTCCTAGAGAATTCAGATATTTGATTCAAAGTTTTGCTAATTATCTTTTCCTAGGCAGGAGGACATGTCTACTTTTCTACCATCACTTCCTTTTCAAAGGATTGGGCACAATCCCATGTTGAAATATTTAGCCTTTGATGACATACCAGTTTCACTTTTCCATCTTGAATACAGATTTTTCAGGCCACTATGGAGTACGCTAAGTGCAAAACTGGCCACCCACCATCTCACAACCTGAAATCACTACTTTCTTTTAAAAAAATATTTTGTCCCAGCCAGTCGAGCATGATGTCTCCATGTTAAGCTTTTTAGAAGTCTCATGACATTTTTGTAAAATCTAGTTCTCTCATTCTCCATCTTAAGCAGATATGGACCACTAANGTTGAACAGTGACCTCGCTCCGTTCCTATGGAGCTTCAGGGAAATCAGACATGTAACCAGATCCCTGGTTTGTTGCATCATCTGCTATTCTGTCATAGGTGAGGACTTTCTGGATCATTCCAAAGCCAAGAAATGCTGAACATTGTCCTATATGCTTTCTTGACTCAGATCCAGCATTGCCAGTATGTATACTAACAAGAAAGTGTAGTTCAGATAGCCCCTGGAGTCCTCAGGTACCTCGAGTTGCTTAGGTACCATTACAGATGGGTACCAATGTGATGATCTTCCCAGTGATTCTCTGTACTAGACTTTTTTGATTGGCCAGGGCTCCTGCCGTATTGGCTTCTCAGGGTCTCAAATGTGAAAGCACAGTGAAGTTGGGTTTATGTCATCTCCACGGTGGAAGTAGAACCTGGTAAAGAAAAAGAGGCAGCATCTTAGAAATTCATGAGAACTGTACTACGTAGTGGAAACAGAATTTGATCCAGAATGTGGACAATTCTAAGATTCAAGTCATCATTTGCTATGTGTGGAGAGTATGAAGTAATCCAAGTGGCTAGAATTCTAAGGAAAACCTTAAGATATCCAAAGGCCACCAAGATCATTTGCCACTAAAGCAATTATGTCACAAAATTTAGAATAGGCTAGTGAATATAACCCTCTGTTATTGAAGGAAATGAATGACTACATTCACTCATTTATTCATTTTTAGCCCTGGAGATTGTTCTGTGGGGGGATCTCTGAAATAGTATCTCAGAAACCTGGTATTGAAGAAGAATTAAAATTTAAAATATAATCTACCAAATGGCTTTAAACTGTTGTGGAATAATCTTTTTGTACACTGGGAAGATATGTCACTCTGGTTTAATAAAAAGCTGAATGATCAATAGCTAGGCAGTATTCACAGGCATGGAGTATGCAGGGAAGAAAAAGGAAGAGACACCAGGAGACACAGAGCAAACAGGAAGGGCACTGCAGAGATGAGGTAATAAAGCCATGAGGCAGAAAGTAAATTAATAGAAATGGGTTAATGTAAGTTATAAGAGCTAGTTAGAAACAAGCCTAAGCTATCGGCTGCACTTTCATAATTGATAATAAGTCTCCATATTTGGGAGCTGACAGGTGGGACAGAGAGAGACTTGCTACACTTAATTAAAGTCATTTACACTTACATTGTAAAATGACTCTTTGATTTTTATTCTGCTTGTTTGAGCTTTGAGTTATCTGCTTAGTGATTGTTTCTTGCTTGTGTTATTTGTAATGGTTAAAGGTATACCTAAATATTCATCAGCAGTGGAGCACTGGATGACTTCTTAGGAGCCTGGCTGCTGTGTGTATTTGAATCTCATGTCTGAAACAAGGTACAATATGCTCTCTGCCAGTACTGTATGTCTCTAAGTTTCTATGTCATTTGTATTTGTTAATAAAATGTCATCTGTTATTCACCTCACAGAATTATTGGTGATTAAAATTTAAACTTGCCACAGAACATGACACACACGAAGCCTGCACTCATTAAAGTCTGTTATCCTTTCCCACTTCTGCTTATTTTAAAAAATAAGCAAGAAATTATTGCAGGGAAAGCAGAGTGCACACAGAACAGCATGATCATACTCATTCGAAGACAAATACTATTAACATCTTATGGAACATTTTCTATGTGCCTTTAAATTATTAAAAATATGTAATCATGTGCAATATTATGAATGTATTATTCTCACATAGTTTTGATTTTTTTCATAAAATGAGGTCATGCCGTGTGTGTTTCATTATAATGTCCTATAATTAATTTAAACAACCATTTGGTAGACACTTTTTTTTTCTCCAAGTTTTGGTTGGTTGGTAGTGAAAAATACACACACAGAACCAAGCTTGGTTGTAAATATGGACAAAAATACTAAAGATGAGTAAGGAGTAACAACTNTATAATTGCTGATACCTCAGCAAGCCTATGTGCTTACTGCTGAAACNACCTTTCATGTGGGCCTGGCTTCCTTCNCTTAAAATTAGTTTGGAATTACTTTATTTAACTAGATTGTTTCTGGCCAAGTNGAATGCTGCTTGGATGGATGGGGAAACCTGGTGACACACAGGAAGAATCGACAGCATGAAGGCTGTGACTGAGGATGGGGAACCTGGAGAGGCTTAGTGCTGAGGTAGAAAAGGGCCCCTAGTTTTAGACCTTGGAAGAGTTCCTGCTGTAATGAAATCACCTTTGGATGAGGGAAGGGCTGTGAGGTAGGTAAGAAGTGCCAGCAAAGCAGGCAGGATCCTTCCTGAACACGGCTAAGCATGAGTATGTCAGAAAGAAATAATGAGTAGTCATTCCAAATGAATGGGNTGCTCTCTGACCTACAGGAACTCCCCACTGTGGGTCAAATCTATTATATTAAAAAGCTCCAAATACATGATGCCCACATTAATATTCTGAAAATAAAAGGGGGGAATAGATGAGCTGCTGCTGTATTTATGAACTGGGATGACTGCAGAAAGACATGTTAGCTCCTCATAGCTGCAGGGAAGCTCTTGAGCACAGCTGAGGGATCTGAGAGGCATTGCCCGGAGGAGCTTCCATGTCAGGCATGGCTCAGTCCCGCTGCCACCTCTACTGAGTCCTTGGGGAACTCTGGAGAACATTTGTCTGCAGACTTGCTGTGTGCTCATGCAAAATTAGCTTTATTTCTATTCCTGTAAAGAAATATATTTGGAAAGTGTCTAGTATCTTTTAAAAACTTACCTCTGATGGCATGTCTGGCTGACTGACATTTAGGCCACAGTGGCACAAGAAAATTGCCAGCACTTGGTGCAATGAATACACACGCCTACCTGATTCATCCACTGGGCTCAGCTTGGTACCAGTGCTTTTTGTTTTCTGTTCATTAAAATTCCTATCAGGGCACAAAATGCTGAACATCACCGAAAACAAAACAAACGATACAACCAACCCCCCAAAAATCCCCCAAAAAGCTTAGGTGCCAAAACAGC
Source organism: Neotoma lepida (assembly GCA_001675575.1). Taxonomy (NCBI): domain Eukaryota; kingdom Metazoa; phylum Chordata; class Mammalia; order Rodentia; family Cricetidae; genus Neotoma; species Neotoma lepida. Next base: position 959 of record LZPO01017871.1, on the reverse strand, counting down.
AAAGTTGTTTGATGAAGAAACAAGGCAAGCCATTTATATATTGCTTTTTCTTCCTTCTTAAAAACGTTGTAGAATTTTTAAGTTTGAGATTTTGTGACATCTGTAAAACCATGAATACTGAGGTTTTGTTTCTTCCATTCCTTCTCTGCTTCACAAAGAAAAACTAAAAAGTGGCAAGAATAACAGGAATCTTTCATACTCTTTCTACATGTTCAAAAGTAATAGAAAAGATGGGTTTTGTTTCAAATTAAGTATTTTGTTTTTTAAAGTGCCGCTTTTCTGTATNTAAGTTGGAGAAGCATAGAAGGGTTAAAATAGGTATCTCAATAAATACAATGAGCCTGCATCAAGTAAATGCTACACAAACATGCAAATATTTTGTTCTTTATTTTCAAAAACTGCACATGCAAATTGATTCCAATTTCAGGAAATNCAATTATATCTTAAGGAAAAACCGTGAACTATGCTGAGACAGGGTTGTCATTTGATATATGCTATTGGCTTTTATTTTATTTTTTATTGGATGCATATGGACCCACTGGTTTTAGTTTTTCTTGCGGTAGGGAAAGAGGTAGAGATTGAATAGGTTACATACACTGCATTATTTTTAACAGACATTGTGCTACATTAGAGAAAGAATCATTTTCAGTGAATGTAGCAGAGGCTTCTGGTTGTCTCCACAGGGCTTGCTCTCATTTTCTTCTATGATAACAGAGAGTTTGATTTGGGGTTTGGCACAGTGCCACCAGCTCAAGACCACATTTCCCAAACTCCCCTGCAAGGTGTGGTCTTGCAACAAGCTCTACACATGTGTACTTNGCTTCCAGCACACATGGTTCTCCTCCCCCCTTTCTGCAGCTCAGTGTTAAGCATGGTGACTGCCTATTGTCCTGAATTGTGTGAACTAGAAAGCATTCTGGAAGCACAGAAATCCAGAGACTCACATGGCAGGTTGACAG
>LZPO01017870.1:43035-55177 GCA_001675575.1 Neotoma lepida | reverse complement strand
GATCTGCCTGCCTGTGCCTCCCCTCCTGATTGCTGGGATTAAAGGCGTGCACTACTGCATCCCAGTTAGCCCTAGGTATTTCAACCCACATCCATTTAGTTACCCTATCCAATGGGCTTTATCCTTTATGCTACAGACATTGAGGAACAGAGGCACACATCTCCACAGAGCTTAATCTTAATTCTGGACCACAGAGTTTATGAATATAATAAATGCTCATTTTCTGGCAATAAGTTCTTGAGTTATGTTGGTATTAGCAATAGACAAATACCTCATACATTTTGGNCCAGCCCTTCCAGGTCCCATTTTTTGACAAATATAATGGCAAACGACAGGAGTCATTACACGTTTCTTATCAACTTTTACNCAGTTAACATTTTGAGGAAGAAGAGGCCTGGGAGAAAGAGCCAACAAGATTAACAAGGGCGCTAGTTTTGGGGGAAGACTAAAACCCCAGCAGTGGCTAGCTCCCTTTAATAAAGGAGATCATGTATGAAAAAAGACACCTGCTCCATCTCAGAATGTGGGATAATAAGGATACTATGTTGTTGTTCAAATCTTAGATGGTCTTATAATAAAAACCTGGAACCAGATATTGGCATGAAAGCTGAAAGATCAAAGAAGCAGAGCAAGCCACAGCCACTATCTATTATCTCACCAACTCCACGAATCCTCTGACTGAAATCCTCTGAGTCCTCACCCCAAATGGTCTCAGCTGAATTGCCTTAGTTCCTGTTTTCTCAAGCCTTATATACCTTTCTCCACCCTGTCTTCACTTCCTGGGATTAAAGGCATTTGTACCTTCCAGAAGTGGGATTAAAGGTGTGTGCCACCACTGCCTGGCTCTGTTTCCAGTGTGGCCTTGAACTCACAGAGATCCAGACAGATCTCTGCCTCCTGAGTGATAGGATTAAGGGTGTGTGCCACCACTGTCTGGCCTCTATGTCTAATCTAGTGGCTTGATCTGTCCTCTGATCCTCAAGCAAGTTTATTGGGGTACACAATATATCACCACACTATGTAATATCCTGTATAGATTCATAACTCAGGGAGGCTGGGTCTTTTTGATTTTCAGATCTCTTCTGGATCTCTAGTCTACGTCTGTTCCTGGGGTATCTTTTTTTAACTTCAATAAAGTGTTAGTTTCTATTAGTATCCCTATTTCCCTGCTCCAATTCTTTCTTCAACAACAGAAGAGCCTGGGAATCTCATCAGGTTCCCTGAGACCCTAACCCACATACCTAACAATGAACATGAGGACTGTTGCTAGAACATTCACTATTTGCTAAAAATTTTGAGCTGTCCATTTGAAAACTTCATGGTATTCTTCAAAGTGCATCTACTTGCTCCAATAGAAATTCCCAAGTNGGTAGGAAAGAATGAAAACCATGTCCTAGCAGTTATATAGATGATACGTGAGATATGAAGACTGATAATTTTAGATTCAAGGAGAAACACTTTCTATTGCAATTTTTTGATCAAAATAGATAAAATTTATTTCACTATGAGGATTTGAATTGTAGCATCTTCAGCTTTATAGCTTATTATCAATAATTTCTATTTATCTTATTCATTCAGTTGGAGTAAATAAGAGAAAAGTTTGGTTTTGTTGTTCTGGGTTTTTTGTTGTTGTTTTGTTTTTCTCAGAAAAGAGGAGGATTCTGACTCAAGTCCATAATGTAGAAAGTCTATATGAATTTCTCAACTGATAGCTTGCCTTACTGATATCAGTCTTGCCAAATCCAACTGAGTGAGCCAATTCTTAAAAATCTTAAAAATCTCTGTATCGTCTATGTATCCATTTATCTATCTATATGCTTATCTACCATCTATCATCAATAAAATGTATGTTCATATATGAGTGTGCATCTCAAAAGGACATTGGCAAATTGAACACACACATGCCCATTTATATACACACATATACATACAAGCTCTGAAACTAAATAAGTCTCAAAAATAGAGATAAGCCAATATCTGTAACATAAGAATTTTTCCAAACTTACCATATTACCATACGTGTCACCATATGTTGCTGTGTATACTGAATCTCTCACACTTATTTTAACAAGGATACTTTTGTTAGAAAGCATTCTGTGAAACTTATGTTATATGGAAACCATTTTAAGAAATCCTAGGTTAACAAATTGAAAGAAGCTGCAAAAACCTGGAGTGCCTATCATGGCAGGTGAAGGAAGAACAAATGATGGGCAAGTCCAATGCTTTCTGAGAGTCTCTGAAATCCTATGTAACTTATAGAAATATTTTAAAGTTGCCTAGTATAGCATATTGAAATATACATTGTTCTTAGTATTAGCAGAAGGCACAGCAGGAAATAAAGATGTACTCCTGAGACATTTTAAAACAGTGTTTATAAATGTAGGCTAGAGTATGGGAAAATTTTCTAATCTACATAAGATATTTATCTAAGCCAGGAAATTAGCAATTATATCTAAACTTTTTCCTTGTCACTTTATAACAAAAAGAATGAATAAGTATATCACTAATGTTTTGATGTCTATTAATTCTATATACTAACCTCAATCCATATTGTCTTAAATTAGAATCTTAAGCAATATGTATTTAATAGATGCAACAGTCTGAACATTTGTGCCTACCATAACTCAGTATGTTATATAATCCTAACCCAAGGTGTTTGCTTTAAAAAAGTAGGCCCTTAGGAGATGATTAATTCATGCAGTGGGGCTATTCTGATTTATATTTATGCCCTTATAAAAGCACCCCCATCATACATGCGCGAGCTCGTACACACACACACACACACACACACACACACACACACACATTAAAAGCTGTCTCTTATACACATCTAGATGTGTATAAGAGACAGAATTAGTGGAGTGTAAAATAGTAGTGCAAATAGACTAATTAATCGGTTAGGGGTATAATCTAGTAGCATAAATAGGTTACTTAGTTAGTTTATTAAAAATAATAGTTCCACCCAAGAAGTAGCTTGCCTTTTCTACCTTGACCTGCTGTGGTCAAGAAAGCAGGGCGTTAGGTGTTAGACAGCCTCAGAGCCTCCTGAAATCTTAGTCTTGGAATTCTCCCACTACAGATGATACAGGAGAAATATATTCTGTATAAATCACACAGATTTGTGATATTGAATTATCAAGTTCCAAATGAACAGAGCCTTATAATCTTTCCATAGTTCATTCATCAAAGTATTCTCTGCGCAATCAGAATGTCATTCTTAGGACATTCTGATGTCCTAAGTCTCAGGTGATATTCCCAGAACTTAAAACATTTACTTTCATGATGAGATCTAGCCTCTGAAGGATTATGATAGAGCTATTAGCAAATCATGATCCTTATGAGCTTGGATCATGTCTTGAAAGTAATGAAGCAAAGTGAGTGAGGATCTTCCTTTCCACTCATTCTTCCCCATATCTCCATACTAAACCAAAATCCAAGCTGCAAAACCTGATAATTCCCTAACTCAGTCTGCTCAAACACATATTTTGTAAATGATTTTTCTTACTGTTTAGGATGTTAACCATTATGCCAGTGAAATGCAAGGCAGAAAAATAATCTNTAAAAAATATACTCACAGTTGGGTGAGTAAAAAGAAAACCCATTTAGGGAAGTGAAGCCCTGCATAATTGCTCTGCCTAGGAAATGACAGACTTAGAAACAGATTTCCAATTAAATAGTATATGGAAGTATATTCAATACTCATGGATTATCTGCAAGTTGTAATTAACTTAGGTCAAGTGCTAATAAGTAATACTATATCTCTATTTTCCCTTTTATTGTCTTAACATTCCATTAAAAGGGATATTAATGTACTCTGAAGCTAGAAGGCATAAAGCATAATTATTCCAATTGAAATAATTGCATATATACTTATGATGAAAACAGACAATTGTATTATCCTAAAAATGTATGTCTTAGAAAACTGAACCTATAAGATTTTTGCTATTTAACCATTTATTTCTCATTTTAGCAATTATATTACCTTATCAGAATTGTAATTGAATCCTTTTATGAAATCTAGAAGTCTAGATGCAAAAAAACTTTTAAATTTCATTCATGCCTGTATTATTTAAAAAATAGTCTTTCCATTTTATTTTCAATTATGTAACACCAACTTTTAATTTTTCCAAGTTTTTCTTCTCATAAAACAGGGTTAAGTGGTAATATTTTGTAAACTAACTTTCTTAAATTTTTTATTTTCCAGTGAATTTTATTTCTTATCATTTATGAAATTATTTTGAAAAAGCTGCATAATATAAGGAACTGCTACCATTTAAATAATTTCCTGTGATAGGACATTACATTTATTTTATTGTTTTATTCTTACAGAAAGGAAGCTAGGATGGGAAATGCATGCCATATCTTGCATGGCACAGCCTCTTTCTCCCTTTAGGTTTGATTACTAGAGGAGGAATTGCTGAGTCAAGAAGCATACAAATTCAGTGTATGGATAATTTATCTTCACATTTTCCCTTAGAATTACTGTAGCAATTTCCAGTCCCATTAGCAAGGACGAGGTCCACCCATTTTCTGCATCATTAACAGTCTAGTTATTTAACTACTTTCAAGGATGATTGTTTAGGTTTTCTATCCTATTCTGATTTTCTTTCCTGGAAGTGAAAGGATCAGCAGCATGCAAGACAGGGAAGATAGGAAACACGGNTAACTTCTCAATAAACTGCAAAGATGAAGTAAAGGAAATAAGGAGCTCGGGAATTTTTCTATAATTAAAAGAGCAACAAAATGATGCAAGAACATTAGCTATTTTACAGTATTTATCCGATTCTTTTCTTAGTCAGTCACATAGTATCACAAAATAATCTGTAAGTGTAGGGGTGTGTTTGTGCATTAACTCAATATATTGGTGAACATAAATTATCTTCTTACATTAGAGTTGGCCTTTTAGTCATATCATAAAGAAAGTAGTCATAGAAATAATAATATATTCCATGAGTTAAAAGGCATGGTCTGTTTCAGTGAGTAAGCTGACACGTTTTTAGCTGATATTGGAAAACAGCTCACATTCAACCACTGTACAGAGGGTTAGAAAATTGACTGCCGAAGTATCTGTCACACCCGCTCACCCTCACTTTACGTACACATCCTCACTGTACCCATTTCATTCTTACTGGCAGCCTTTGTGTTCACCATCTGGATTTCTCTGTGACTACAAATGGCACCCTCTTCTGGTGTGAGTGCAATAATGTTACTTTCACGACAGTCTTCATTTTCTGTGGTTGTCTCACTTCAACGAAACCTGCTGTGTCAAATGAAGGGCAAAGTACTGAATTCTCTGTTACCAGAAATTAAATACTGCACACAAACTTTTTCTTCCTCGCGGGAGTTCCCCAGAGCTAGGGAAAGCACTTACGCTGCCCAATCAACTCCCAGAATTGCTTCTCTGTGAAATGAAAGGAAGGCATTTGATGACTGCAACAGGAGATTATAGCAGTATAAAAACGAGGTATTATTATTAACTGGACAAGCAAAAGCTCTACAGCAAGAGCTGGTCCCCCAAATACTTTAGGGCAGTAGGGAAAGAAGCACAAGATGCCTAAACAGGTCCTTTGACTCCTCATCATTTATTTAGAAATGCACACCTAAATCTTTTCTAGTATAATAGGTATCCAGGGAAAGTGATGGATTAATGTCCGGACAAACAGATTCAAGACCAAGAGCTGGGCTCTTGAACAGGAAGTTTTTCTGTGCTGGCTTGAAAGGCCGTTCAGAAGGGCCCCTCCATTGTGAAAGCGTGGCTGGAGACAGGGAGAAAGACAGGCCTCTCCAGATTCACACTAAAGAAAACCACCTCGATTTCACATTAATTTGCAGGTGGTATTTTCTGACTAAGACTGTAATTGAGGTTTCTTTACCTTTTTCTTGTTTAACCCTTTAAAAACATACAAGCAAGGTCGTAACATTTGTTAAAGCTAGCTGTAGCTGCCAGTGCATGTGCGTTTTGAGGTTCCTTGAATCTGAACACTGATACTGGCAAAGTAATTGACCATCACTATTCTTTACAAGCTATATGCACGGGGAAGACTGATGAAGCAGGAACCCGATTTTCATAATAATCTGTTTTTCCTTTTTGCATGGCAGGGGTTGTTTAGAGTTGCTGTGTGATCACACATTGGCAGCTTTAGTCCTCAGATTGGAATGCTGAGAACAGGCTGTCATTAACACTCGTACTCTCTTATGCAGATAGAGNACAACAGTTTGCATTTCAATTAAAGGGCTATTGTGGTGAAGACCGCAAGGGAGATGGAGCTGGGTTGTAGAGTATTAGGGTATCCCACGGCCAAACACACACTGTACTGCATAAGCTCCGTCTTTAACCCCTTGCAGTTGATGACCATAAAAATAGGAAGGAAGCCAGAGACAAATGATACATTTTAAAAAGAGTGAAGGAATTGATTTTCACATCAGCCACTTGAATGAGTGATTTTCTCTCTAGTGCAGGAGGCAGCTCCTCTCTAAACGCTCCGAGAGTCTATGGATTTGAATAATGGATAAGGAAGTGCACAAACATCACGATTTTCAGATTTCTCCTGCTGAATCAGGACAGCTTGTCCAAAGCATCGGGGAGAAAGCTATTCTTTACCTTGGAAACACTGCAACAGGGGAGCCAAATAATGACATTGCAACAGAGAGAGAGAGTCCCCAAAGGCCTGTGTTGGATGAGACTGAGCTAGAATGATCAGAGGCAGTTAGCTAGAGGTGGGTGGGCCCCGGATCACTTTACTGCTTGTCATTTTCATTCTATTGGGGTCTGTGTGGAGGCATAAGGACTGGAAAGTCAGAATGCTGCAGGGAGAGCAGGTTGTGAAGGGCGGAATGGGGGAGGGATCCTAATTATTTTTTTCTGACTAGTCTGTTCCATGGTGCTATCCTTTGAGAGCCAGGTACTGCCAGGCTGACAGTCATTCCTAGAGGGAATATTCCTTGAGTAGATGTCCAGAGCTTGACAACCAAATGGAAGCATTAAAAATCTGTTAAAATAATAATAATTATTATAAATAATGCCATCTGAGGTTGTAAGAACAAGAATTTGTGCTAAAACCTAATCCTACAATTTAAAAAAGGGCCTAAATAAACAATCCAGGCCTCCAAAATTTTCTTTGAAAAAATATTCATATATTTGTGCCATGGCATATTAGGGGAGGCGTGGGGGAGAAGTCAGCTGGCTGAAAAAAAGCAAGGTTGAGGGCTAAGTCAGAAGAGGACATACCAGGGTCATTTTACTTGTCAGTAAAGCCACCAAGAAAGTGCAGGATGGAAGCAGACAGATTCTTAAACAAAAAAAAAAAAAAAAAAAAAAAATTGAGCAAGCAGCCATATGTAGGGCTATGTAAACAGGACACTTCTTCTGATCCCAGGAGTTAACAAAGACAGTGCCAGAGAAATGAGTCACTGAAGTGTGGCTGTGAAAGCCAAGGCCCAGGCTGAAGCTGAGTCATCTCAGCATCAGACCTGACTTACCTCCCCTGCCTCCTGGTCCAGCTCCCCAGATAAGATAGGTGAGAGAGACCCGTAGTCATGACTCCTAGGAATGTTGACCCTGTATACAAATAAGTCTGAATACTCAGAATTTTGAGAGGCTTTTTTTTTTTTAAAACAATTTCCCCTCAAGAGCCAAATGAACCTTAGTCCTACTTTGCTTTCTCTGGCATGCTCCAGTTGGTGTCTAGGCTGGGGAGAGACTACTCAGCAGGATAGTTAGCACCTTCAGAGGACTCCATCTGCATGCAAGCAACAGTCCATGATCTCCTCTATCTACTTCACCACTGTTGGATGAAAATCAATCTGCATACACAGTAAGCCTTTGGGTCCCCAAAGAGTTCTCTTCCATTCCTGAACACCATGATTAATGCTTAGCACAGCTAGTCAGTATGTTTAAGACCAGTCACTGGCTAATACATACTCACTGTCCTAATGGGACTAATAATCATCTTAGTAAGAGAAATTATATAAATGTAACCTTCAGAGATATCTGAATTATAAAATGGAGCTTATATTGATTCTGTGACTATGTATATATAGTTGATATTCTAGAGCAATCAAGGAGAAATTTTTAATTATATGCAATTTATAAGTGAATGTACACAAACACCATTAGACTTATATGTACTATGTATATATGTATGTATGTGTGTATGTATGTATATGTTGTCTGAGATACATTTGATGATGAAGAAAGACAATCATGAAACAATATTTATATAGGTAAAAGGAATGAAAAGAGAAACTCCACTTAACATTAGAATATGGGTAAAGTTGAAATGGACAAAGAATACTGACTTCTACCCACAATGAAACAACGTGTAGGTCTCTTTGAAAAGTTACTTTTGCTAATCCCCACAACTGCAGCTGAGGCACTCTTCAAGATGGTCAATGAAAGATGTGATACAGGAGTCAAAATATGTGACCAAATTCTCTCAATATTAAAACACATCTACCAAAAAATCAACAGCATAAAATTTACTGCCAAAGTCAAATAAGCAATAATCTGCCTATTTGGTGAATTTCTTGTGCATAGCATTGATGTATAAAATGTTTACTTGACTTTAATTTGTATCACCTATTTTTTAATACATGTTATTCTATAATTTTGTTTTCAAAATCAAATTGTACCTACTGTCATAAGTTCAATTAAAGTTCAATAAGAGTTCAATTGGGGCTAAAAACACCCTATTTTATTATGTTAAGGATACCTACTCACTTTAGTTAGGATTATTATTTCTGTGATGAGGTACCATGACCAAATGCAATTTGGGAGGAAAGAGTTTATTTGGCTTGTAATTCCATATATATGGAAGGTTCATCGTCCAAGGAAGTCTGACCAGGAACTTGGAGATGGGAGCTGATGCAGAGGCCAAGGAGGAGTGCTACTTACTAACAGGCTCCTCGTGTTTGCCAATCCTGCTTTTTATGCAACTCAGGACCACCAGCCAGGCTGTCTCCCCTCATAAAATGGGCTGAGCCTTTCCCTATCAATCTGTGATTAAGAAAATGCTTGCTTGCCTATAACTCTATATAATGAAGCAATTTTCTCAATTGAGGTTCTCAGCTCTCAGATGTCTTTAGATTTTGTCAAATAGACATAAAAAACTAGCCAGCCTATTATATTTATCACTAGACCCAACCCTCACTCTTTTTAGTGTGGTAACTTCTAGTATGACAGTGAATACACCATTGATATTATTGAACTGACACACTAACTAGGAATAGTGGTGCTGACCTTGCTGTTCAATGAACAGAAAAATATCTCCTATATGATCTACTTTTCCATATTAATTTGAGATTTAACTTATAAGAGTTCCAATTCCAGATACACAAAGAACCCATAATTTGGCAAAAGAAACATAGGGAACAAGTAAGAGTTGAAGTAAAGGATGTCATCATTGCTTATTATAAAATGGAACCCATGGGTTTCACGTTTTGTAAATGGATAAAATATTATTGTCTAAAATAATTTTGAGCCTAATATAATTTTGAGTTAAGTTTCTTGTGTAAGGTGCTGTGAATATATGAAAATGAACAAAGCAGGGTTCTTGTTTTCAACTATTTCTCTGGGCCACAGTATGGAAAGCATACTGAAATTGTTGGACATACAATACATGATTCATGTAATAATCAACAGAATCCTCATGTTTTGGTAGATTTGATTATGATACCTGAATTCTAGATTCTTTACTGCCTTGGTGAACTGTTTCCACGAACAAAAAGATTATAGAAGCAAGTGGTCTTGAAATAGCTGAAGTGAGATAAATAGAATTTCTTACATTATATCTAAATAAACCCCAAAGAAATGTGCATACATAGTTTGTTAGAGTCAAATTGAAAAATCTATGTTTATCCCTCGCAGTGAAAGGCAATGAACAAATTTATGCAGAATCTTATTAATAGTAACGTATATTTTGATTACCCAGGGTTAGAAATATTCATCCTAAAATTACTTACCTCTTTAGCATATGTCCAGTACAAATATAGATATGTCTGTATCTATTTGTAACAGTCAGAAGACGCAAGAGGTATCATAGCTTCTTTACCCACTTAAAACAGATTTAATACCTCAGAGTGAAATAAAAAATGCACTTTAAGAAATTTGGAGACTATCTCCAGACAAGAATTTAAAAATGGAATGTGACTGAAGTCTTAATCTACGGAGGTTGTCATTTTAAAAATTGCTCCTATGACTACATGATGCTGTTGTCAACTGGTAGTTCCTGCCATCTGTCCCAAAGTGCTGCTTTCTGAGACTTCAACATGGATGAACCTAGAATACAGAACGCTGAGTGAAATAAAATGAGCATAGAAAGACAAACACTGCTGCACCTGTCTTACGTGAGAAATAAAATGAGCATAGAAAGACAAACACTGCAGCACCTGTCTTACGTGAGAAATAAAATGAGCATAGAAAGACAAACACTGCTGCGCTTATCTCACATAAAATCATGCAAAGCTGAGTTGACATAAATCAAAGGGTGTTCACCCGGACTCAGGGAGGTGGGGAAGAGAGGAAGGTGATGGTCAAAGAACACAAATTATCTGTTGGATGATAAATACATTTGGGGGTCAGATTTGTACATGATGCCTCTGATTACCATGAAGACTATAGAATAGTGTACACCTNAAATTTGCTAATAGTGTTATCTCCAGTGTTCTTACTATACACAGGAAAAGGTAACAAACAAGGTCATTGGATATGTTAAGTAACTTGGTGCACATATCACATTATAGTATAAATATAAAAATCACACTATATACTTTAAATGTAAAAAAATATTTACCTGTCAATTATACCTCAGTGAGACATAGGAGAGTAACACTTGCCCTANTCTAAGCCAGCTATACATGTCCTTCATAGAAAGTTCCCAAAGACCTGGCCTCCCGAAGCTGCTCCCTTTTCTGGAGTGCTGGGGTAAACTACCAGTCTCTGCCACCCCGAGTCTAGCTTATCATCACTTAGAGGAGAGATGAAGATTCTTCCCTGAGAAGTAGCCTCTAGCCCCCTTGAAAATATTTTATTCTACTTGTCCCCTTCATCTGTCTTAGTCCTTAGAAACACAGCACTCCCTTGTCATGTATAAAGTTACATAGTGTACAGCTTTAAAGTTTATGGCTCACTATCTCTATTCTGAAAAATNTTTGAGATGGTTTATCATTGAAAAGAGCTGTAGAGCTAAGGACACAACTAGATGATTGTGAGGCTCATAAACAATGCTTAAAATTTACTTTAAAGTATGTTTAGAAGAGGTTGGACATCAATTATTTAAAAGACCTTCTTAGTTAGCGACCACTATTGAGTTTACTGATCTGCACTTAAGCTGCCTTTTTCCCTCTCCCCTTAACATTCTGACTAATGAGATCAGGAGCTGAGGATGTTGGTGTGATGCATTTTTTTACTGAAGTGGATGTCCTTACTGAAGAGGCATCCAGTTTAACTAAAACCATCATACTTCTTGGTTTCAGATCTATTGTTCCTCTTCAAACATCATTTGACACTTAATATTGGCTATTGTGATTTGGACTTGAAATGCTCCCAATTCCATACCAAATGACTCTATTGTTTAAGGATTAGATACCCAAGTAGTGGCACCATAGGAAAGTGATTGGATTGTGAAGGCACTTCCTTAACGAGTGGATTAGTCTTTTGATGACTAAAACCTCTGAAAGTGTGCTCCAAAATGAACCTCTCCTTTCTTTTTGTTTGTTTGTTTGTTTGTTTGTTTTGAGAAACACAGAGAGAGAGACAGAGACAGAGACAGAGACAGAGACAGAGACAGAGACAGAGACAGAGAGACAGAAAGACATTCCTATATCCCAAACTAGCTGCAAACTCACTGTATAGCTAGGATGGCCTTGAACTCCTTCTCCTCCTGCCTCCACCTCCCAAGTCCTGGAATTCCTGGCCTATATCATCCATTTAAGTTGTTTTTCCTCAGATATTTTTACAACTATTAATGACTAGCATACACACACACACACACAGTGAGTTTCTTGAAATCTTACAGCACAGCAAAAGGAACAGTATTGTTAAAATAACCCCATATGGTTGCTATAAACAGAATTTTTAACACAAAACTATACCGTGGATACATCCTTTGAAACCTACTGAAGATGTTTTAAATGTGATGTTTCA
>LZPO01017870.1:26896-41448 GCA_001675575.1 Neotoma lepida | reverse complement strand
GTGTGTGTCTGTCACTATTAGTGTTAGTGTATATATGGGGGAAAGGGGCTTTAATACAAATTTGTAAATATTTATGACTGAATGCTGCATTCATTTAATTGATCTTTTTCTCTCACTAATCTCAAGGACATGCATATCTACAGATTGGTTCAATAAATTGGGTGGTCATACTTCAAAGCTGACCTACAAGATTACAATTTATAGTAATGTTTCTAGAGTATGCATTAGAGTAATTCTTCTTCATCTCAAGATGACCCATATTTCCATATTTGGACAATGAACTCTATAATCACATTATTAGTGAGAGACTCAGGAAGTTAAAAGTAATGGTATAAAACATTAAATCACACACACACACACACACACACACACACACACACACACACGAAGTTAGTGGTGATCAAGAACAATAATAAAACAGTAGATGATCAGAATTTGGGTCCTAAAAAGACTTCCTAAACTAAGGTCTCTATTTCATACCTTGGTTTTCCCAATATCTGATGGATGTGTTTTGGTGAAGGGAACTAATCATGAAGGGAGAATCGCTGAAGGTCATTCTGTGGAGACTGAGATAGCAGCAGGATCAATTATATAATTCAGCTCATATACTACAGGTCTCTATGCAAACTTAACCTTCTAGGGATAGGATTTGAATAAATGATGAGATGGTAACAGTGAAGAGTCAGACCCATGGTTAATCCATGCTTGGCCTGCTGGAAATGCTGTAGGGCAAACATAGAAAATCGCTCATCTATTTGGGCCCCAGTTTCATCACATAATACATGAAACCATTAGAACGTGGTAAGGGGGGGCTATGCAGAAATCTAGATTCTCTTTATTACATATCTTTAGAGATAACCTCAGAGGAAAATTTAATATAAAAGACCACATTTGTTAAAATGGAATCAGGGACCTGGAACTCTGTTCTGCCTGATGACCTTTTACTTTTACAGTAAATTGAAATAAAAATGGAAAAAAAAATAAGAAAGATAACTGATAGGTAACTTTTCTCTTAAAAAACCTGTAAGCTTAAAGATTTCATTAAAATTTTCTACCATATCATTTAGGAGAGTATGAAGACTTCAGTCTCTAGTCATCATTTGTAAATGGTAATCAATTAAAAATCCTGCAGAGATTACAAACCATGAGTCACTGAGTTTGTACAGTACTGGAAACACGACTCTTTTCTTTTATCATTTCCGCATGATAACTACAGATTGTTGATAGAGAAAGCAATTATTTCTCCTTTAAGATGAGGAACCTAGAACTCAACGATGTTCAAAAAAAAATTAAGGACAACTATTAAAGATGACAATTATTTACAGAAGAATTTAATCCATATACTCTCCATTAAATGTATCTTATTTTATAGTCAAGGAATAGGATAATGGGGTTGAGAAATAAGAGAGAAAATATCAAAACAAATTCATCCATGAGTACTGTAGAGCTACACTGTAAATAAAATGACCCCATTTTCTTGGACATAATGTTAGCAATTTCCTTGGCAGGGTAGAAACATCTTTTATCAGTAAATCCTGCCCACTTCCCATGGTGTGTATGCTTTCTAAACACATTTCTAGTGGCAGAAAACAGAGCTCAAACCAAAGTATTAACTAAAAGGAATCTGTTAGGTAGAATAACCATAAAGGCCAATGTGGGTATGCTGAGACCTGGGGTGGAAACTAAGAAGCTCTGAGAACAGTCTCCATTCTTGACTTGTGTGTCTCCATGTGAAGTCTTCTTGTCATGTTTGTGCTGTGTTAATGTGGCAGAAAGTTTTGGGATTCAGATTTCCTGGAATTTTCCTGGTATCTACAGTACAACTACAAGAATTCACAGAAATTGGAGCAGTTTGGCTTTATATTTTTTTCTGCTGTTATAAGTCATTCTTGCTTGAGAAATGAATTTCTCTCACTGACCAGGTTTTCAAAAGGGGTAAATACTAATTCCCATTGGCTTTGATATTAATCTAGTATGTATCATTTCTCAAATTAATTTAAAATTTCTTTATCTCCTTGGACAAAGACACTGTATAAGTAAAGCATTTCTTTCTTTTACTTTCTCTGTAGTATCACTAAGCACATGACATCCTTAGTTGATACATTTATTTGCTTATTATACATCCATTCATTCTTAAATAGAATAAAATCTGCAATAAAGTAGAGATACTAATCTCCAACCTAGAAAACTGTATGACAGTTAAGAAGGGAATAACAATGGATAATCTTGAGGACATATGTATTGTCTTTCTCAAATTAAAGACAATTGAGGTACAAAATTGGTAGATAAATTATCCAAAAAGCATATCTCTGCTAAGTAGCTGAACAGGAACCCACTCCAGAAAGTCTGATTTATCAATCACAGATCTCAAACCTTTCTACTAGCAACTAGGAGACCTTGTTTGTCATCCTTAATCACTTGGTAGTTTTCTGAATTTTATCAGTAACTGAGAGACTTTCCACTATATGTTTTTATTCTGAATTAAGACAATGATAGTATTCCTGCCAATTTCCCAGGTATATGGAAATGGCATTGAAATTATGAAGAGGTTTATAAACATGAGCCCTAGATGTTTATGTTGCTGAAAATGTGGTAGTCATGAGAGATCCTACAACAGAGAATTATGACATCTTGACAATGACACGATCCAACTCCACAGGAAATTAGTTCCAATACTAGCTTCATTTGCACATCGAAGTTTGAAATGACTGCTTAAGCAAAATCAAAATCATTAACTTTCACTTGATTGAGCTCAGGCACCCCTAGGTAACTTTCTCAAACTTCTCCCATTCATAGATGACACAGCTGGGTAGAAATTAGTCTCTAAAAATACTTTCACACAACCGGCTTGTTTTCTAGTCACTGTCTGCTTATGTTATGCTCATTCCATCTGTCAATAGATGTGAGTCACACATTCGACCTTTCAGCTTCACTTGCGCACATAAATTTCTTCCAATTTCCTGTGAAACAAACACTTTTAACTCTTTAGGGTTTTGTAATTTGTGCTCAGGTCATATGGGGATGATTCAAAGAACAAAATAAGCCCTCAACTATGTGACAAATTTGGCTTGAGCACTTTATTATTAGAATAGAATGTCTTTTACTGTTTGACTAATAAATAAAGATCTATATAAAGAGACTGGCATGAATGCATATTTTTATTTATATATTTTTATGTGCACAAACAAAATGTTCCATGATATATGACAACTGAAAGAGGTAGCTATACCCACCCACCACTACCCCTCACTCTCTCATCTCCTTTTATGATTCATGTGAATAGACACTGGGATACTCAGTTGGAGAAGCTAAGGTTAGCCCTTCTTACTGTCAGCCTGGGATCATGATTACTATATCACTCACATTTATGTGATCTTGATTTTCATCTCACTTCACAATAAATAGTATATTGTCAGAGACATCTATATTTTGAGAAATTATATTTGGACTGAATTTAAATTAAAACTAACCTTCTATTTAACAAAAACTGCAAGCTTTCCCTAAAACCTTCTATGAGAGAGGTTCACAAAATGACTGAATAACAGAAACAGCAGAATTGGCAAACCAAAAAAATGGCAAATGAAACATATGTTCCTATCTCGAAAGTGAGTCTTCCCTCAAAGAAAGAACAACAAGACCACTTTCTTATGCTTCCTCCTTTGTTATCAGTCTCACAGTAGCTGAAGTGATGTTAAGGCTATTTCTACAAGGATTATCAAAGAGACCCACATCACAACAGTTGTGGGAAACTATGAATAAAAGATAGTTTACTTCTGTACTGAAATGTTATGGACTCCCCTCCATGCACAGCTGGTCTTCCTGCTACAGTGCAAATCTACTGACTTACAGTTTTCAAAATGTTCTGTCATGTGGACATTGTTCTAGGGACATAGGGACAAATAGTAACTCAGGGAACAATCCACAATATAATCAATATGTTCCATGTATGAGCAGGTAGGATGAAGTATTTTCTCTGGTTCCATGTCACACAGAACGTGGGGATCCTGGTTCACTGAATGCTATGTTCTGATCTCTATTCTGTGTCTCTATTTGTACAAGTAAAAGAAGGTATACTAGATCATTCCAGAAGAATATATGCTAACACTTATCCTTAACTTAAAAGTTCTGAATCCTAGAACAATTCTTTTTCTAAATGTGTGGTTGCTTTTGTGAGAGAATCTGAACTATTAAACAAAGACAAAATGAGCAGAAACTGAGGATCAGCATATGGCCACAACAACAGGCTAAAGGATCTTATTAACATATAGGACCAGGTGAAAGCTGAGCAGTCAAAAATAAATGCGGCCAACAGAATGATGTAGTAATTTATTCCAAATTTACTTGGAAGAGAAAGGAGACATAGCTCCATGTGGTTTAGCAGAGAGAACTTGACAGGACCATTGCACACATAAACTCACAGCAGCGGGTGCTGCACACACAAGATTTGCAAAAGACAAAGTCAGCCAAAATACAAGGATGGATGGGGGAGGCACTCGTGAAATTACAGTCCTAGCTAAGGATCCACTGTCAACTGATGGTTGCTGGGGGAAAGACAGTTTACTTCAGGGACACCACCCTTGAGAGGCTACTCATGCATCAGGAGATTTTCCTACAGCAATGTACATTTAGGCATCAGGAGCTTGACTGAGTAGAGTTTAGACAAGACCACCTGAAAGGGCAAGGGGAAGTGCTGTGTGTGAGGGTGAATATGGTAGGAATTGCAGTGAAGGAAATGAGGGTAGACGGGTTTGATCTAAATCAATAATAGTTTTCAAATTAAAATATAATTTTATAAAGAACTTTGTTGTTCATATAAAGGAGGTCTGGACTCCAATTCCAACTTTGCAGATGAATGGCCTTCCACAACTAACTGAATAGTTTCAGCTGCAGCATGGAAAGAATAGTGGACATTGATAGAAATGCCTGCATTTGTTTGTAACACTGATCAACTTTTATAGGCACTGACTTTTTTTTTTTCATTCATTGCTGTATCCCCTACTCCTCTTTGAAGTCATGCACTCACCTCCCTAAGCTGAGTTCCTGGTAGAGCCTTCTATAGGTTAGTTCTGTATTCTTGTTCATTCTTTTTAAATTTCCTTATTCCCTCCCAAAGTACTGAGTCTTCTTCCCATTTTATTCAGGGTCATCATCTTGAGAAAGTTTAGAAATAAAAAAGATACTGTATGATTAGGATATCATTAAGAAATAGAAAATCCTAAGTGAGGAACAAAGCAGGGCACAAACTAATGGAGATGTTCAGGAGATAGAATGCAGTGCTAAACTTAGAACAAGCACAAGCCACAAGGTAAAAAAACACTTCATTAAGGAAATAGAAATAATATGTCTCCATGAAATATAGACAATAATTAGAACTTCACTGAAAAAAAAAGGAAAACAAACCCACAAAGTTTATCAACTAGAGAAAAACATTAAAAGTTCCATACTGAAGAGAAGTCCTTGAAGATAGAAAAACATGCATACAAGCATTTTGGTACATAGGAACAAAAAAAAAAGAAATGATGTTAAATATAATTTTGAATCTATCTACAAGATGTATCTATTAAGAATACCAGCTTCTTTCCCTAAGACCAAATTAAAACCAAGGAGAATTAACCAGAAGCTGAAGAAAATCAAAATGTCTGTTGAAAATAAAACTTCTGGTAAGGACATCTATTTAAATGATGACCTTTTCCAAGAACGTAACGTAGCTAGCCTCTCAGGAGGCATCTGAGCCCTGAGTGTATAGAAGATCGAAAAGCATACCTTAGTGAATAGGAACTCCCCCGCCTCGTTCCCTCTGTCTACACTGTCTCAACAGAGAAAGAAGTGCTATCCATTGGCTATGTGTCCATGCCAGAACTCATGTAGCTGTCAGTGGATGAATAAACTTGTAGCAAAGTGGAAAGAAAGGAGGCTCCCCACNCATATTATTGTGCAAAATCTAGATATTCTAGAGAACCCAATGTGTTTGGGCATCATGTGGTTCAAAGAAAAATTTAAAAAAGGAAATTTGTTCTGCACGTACCTCTCTGTGTTTATGGTTATCTGCCTACTGTCCAGTTGTTAGTGTTTTAAATGAAAACCCTCTGACGGCCAGGCGGTGGTGGCGCATGCCTTTAATCCCAGCACTCGGGAGGCAGAGGCAGGTGGATCTCTGTGAGTTCGAGGCCAGCCTGGGCTACTGAGTGAGTTCCAGGAAAGGCGCCAAAGCTACACACAGATACACAGAGAAATCCTGCCTCGAAAAACAAACAAAAAAAAAAAGAAAGAAAAGAAAGAAAAGAAAACCCTCTGAAACTTTTTGTGATCTTTCAGTCACATTGACACATTGAGATCTTTCATTCTCCACAGGTGGTGAGTTGAAGTGAAACAGCAAACAATATGACTCTTTCTTATGCACCAGTTGGTTTCTTGCACACCAATACCAAATGATCAGACTTGAAAACATATATATAAGTAACTTATAGACTAGTAGTTCAAATACTGTCTGTGCATGAACAATTAAAGAAAAAGAGACTATGAACTTGAAAGAGAGCAAGAGGCATACATTTGAGTGGTTGGAAGAAGGAAAGACAAGGGGGGAAATGATATAATTATATTATAATCATAAAAATTAAAATACTATAATTAAAAAAAAACGATGTGATTGGTTCACTGTCACTTAATCTCTTTGATTATTAGTATCCACATCTATACAATAAGATAACTCTACCTTCCAGGATAACTGAGTTTGGACTCTATNTATATAGAATAGGCACATTCATACATGTGTTTATGTATTTGCATGCATATGTGTGTATGTATGTACGTGGTATATATTTGTCAAGTTATACACATATAGATGTGTATTGGGACATATATGTGTATGGACAGTAGGCAGATAATCATAAACACAGAGAGGTACGTGCAGAACAAATTTCCTTTTTTAAATTTTTCTTTGAACCACATGGTGCCCAATTCTTTGTCAGTTTGACACTAGCTATAGTCATCTGAGAGGAAGGAACCTCAATTGAGAAAAATGCCTCTATAAGATTGAGCTGTAGATAAGTACATAAGGCATTTTCTTAATTAGAGATTGATGGGAGAGGGCCAGCCTGTTGAGGTTTGGGACATACCTGAGACAGTGGTCTTGGGTTGTATAAGAAAGCAGGCTGAGCAAGCCACGAGGAGCAAACCAGTAAGCAGCACTATGCCATCATTTTCTCTGCATTAGTCCCTGCCTCCAAGTTCCTGCCCTGCCTGAGTTCTAGAACTTCCTTCAGTGATGAACTGTGATGTGAAAGCATAAGCAACCGTTTCTCTCCAAGTTGACATTGACCGTGGTTGTTCATCACAGCAATAAAGACCTTAACTAAGACAATGTATGTATACATATATAAATATTTATGCAGATATTCATATAGATGGGGTTTTATGTAGCTACTCAATGCATAGGAACTATTATCAATAGGAATCACATATCCTTCAAAGGCATTGTGATATATATTAGCTACACATATTGGCATCAATGCATGGCTGCCTTAGTCATTTTGATAATGTACATTTAAACATTTGCTTTGGTTGAAATTGTTCTCACATTGACAAGTGTTGAATTCTTAAGCAAACTGATGTTTTAAAAAATACAGAAGACTTATTTAATAAATTTTTAGAATATATATCTATATATATGCAATATGAAAATTGGAAATTTTTGCACTATACCTAGAAAGATTTCCAGTTTGATTCTTCATTGCTTATTTGTTAAAATATTAAATAAGAAATGTTTCATTAAAATGTTTAAAATTCAGAATTTAATTATTTTATCAAATGGCCCTCTTACTGTTTTTTATGAATTATTACTCTGTTGGTACAAAAAGATGTTTGCAATGACAACTTTGTCAACTATGTGATTATATTGGATGGCTTGTTAGAACATCTCCTATGGAATAAGTCTTATATTAGAATATTTTAGCACTCAATTATTTTTGAAAACTTATACAAAATTTAAGAAAATTAAGAGACAGTCTCAATCTTCCTATAATTCTTAGGAATTACAGATGCTTCTCAAATTCCTTTAGGATTTATTTCGGATTAACATATTGCAAGCTAAAACCATTCAAGACCCCAAACAGCATCCCAGCCTGTATAATTTAGTAGCAGAGCATACTGCAAGGTAGCAGCTGTCCAATATGCTGACCCTCTGGTTAACCAGGAGTGGCCACCATTGCCACTACTCAAGTTGTGAAAGAGTGGTTGAGGGCATGTCACTAGCCTAGAAATAGATNCAAGTCCAAAATAAGAAGCATCATTTTAACTGTGTATATTAATTCATACCATTATAAATTTGAAAATCCAAGTTACCCTGCCCTATGTGAATGACCATCTGTATATAACTTACATATAACTTTGATTTAACTAACTACTATTTGTGCCATTAACAACACAAGTAAATTCACATTTTAAAGGAGCTGATGAAAAATGAACTAAGTTATTAATCTTAATTCCTCCATGTTGACATTTGTCTTCTTACCCCAACCTGAAAATGNACCCATGGGAAATTTGATTATATTAGACATATTAAAGTATATATATACATATTTACATAATTTGCAAATACATATTTGCAACAGTGAATGTCTGCTCTTTTTTGTGTTAAATTTGCTGGACACTGCTAACTCTTTATATTTGATACTGGAGCAATTTCTTTTATCTTTGGTTTTCTGACAAATTTGCTTGATAATGAAAGCCATATTACACATATTACACATACTTTTTATATTAAGAATAACCAATAATTTATATGTTACAATAGTATTTAAAAATGATAACTGATGAGGCTGGATAAATAGCTCAGTGGCTGTTTTCCACTCTTCCCCCTAACATCCAAGTCAGGTGGCTGTATCTCCAGCTTCATGTGATCCAATGCCCTCTTCTTGCCTCTACAGTCACACTCATACCTGGCATACACTCACACAGATACAGACACATACATACACATGAATAAAAAATTAAAATTTCAACACTTTAAAATATAGTTGGTGAGACTATATGGATGTACCTTCTGACATTACTAAGAGGCACAATCTTACAGTAAGCTCACTGGTTTTCTGGTTCTTCAAATCTTTCTATCCCTGCTTCTGTAATGTTCCCTGAGTCTTAGGTATAGGAGTGTTTTCTAGATGTGTACATAGGGCCTACTCAAAATGAATTGAACACGAATGACACCAAGAAACATGTAGGACTGGACAGAGAAAAACCCATGAATCCTCAACTGTACACAAAGCACTAAGGAAACTGAGAAAACTTGGGGATGGGAGGGGTGGCCTTACCCATGGAAGAAAACACCAATATTTTAGCCAGTGTCAGTCAGTCCTCAAAACATACAAAAGTAGCATTAAATGGATTGAACAGGCTGTATTTAAGAATATAGAATATATATAAGAATATAGAATATATATATAGAATATATATATAGAATATATATATATATATACATGCAATAACAATTAATGAAAAAATAGGCCATACATTTGAAGGATAGGAGGGAGGGTTATAATTGAGTGTTTAGAGAGAGGAAACATAGGGCAAAAATGTTATAATGAAATTATAATCTCAAAAATAAAACAACTATAAAAAATTGAGGAAAACAATATATAATTAATGGCTACTGTCTTCTCATGGTTCCAGAATTTAGTTAATCCCATTTTTATGAGTTGTGATGTTCTTGAACTAGATTATCTTACAGATCCTACTCTACAGTTTACCTTATGTTGACAATGACTTGAAAAATTATGCTCGCGGTACATAGTTTGTAGATGAATGGTGCTGAGAAGAATCTTGGCTTTACTTTTCTGTGAGGTCAATCAAGAACGACATCACCATCAAGGAATGTACTAACTGTGACCCTACAAATTCATTCCTAAATTAACATGTATAATGCCAAATACGCCAACAAAAATATTCTTCACATCATCTGATATCAGGTAAAGGATGGCTACATTGTTAAATTAGCATAGACCCATCAAAGAAGGTCTTGTAAGGTGTCCTTTACTCTCACTGTAACACTCTTGTTTCTCTCTTTATGTTGAATCTTAACATGAACTTCAGAGTTCACCTCAGCTGTTCTCTTTGCTAGAGTGCTGGTCCTGTAGCAGTAATCAGCTTCTCATCCTTCCATTTCACATTAATCTGCCTTTCTGTGAGGGAGACAGAGCATGCGCCAGCAAACAACATTCCTACATTGTTTCTGTTTGAGTTCCGTCCTTGACTTCTCTCCATAGTGGAATAAAATGTAAGCCAAATAAACCCTTTTCTTCCCAACTTGTCTTTGGCCAAAGTGTTTTATTGCAGCAACAGAAANGAAAACAGAACATATAATTATCTATTTTCATATATTTTGCTCTTGGGCATTTTATTGGGTGAACTACCAAACATATCTCTTATGTTGATCATGGAATGGAAATGTGGCTATGTCCAAACATAAAAGAAGAAATAATGCTGGAAAAGTCCTGCTTGTGACTCTTATGGAAAAATTGCTCTCATTCCCTATTTTCTGATTTCTTCTTTATGAGTCACCTTGTAACTTTCAGCCATGCTCCAGGAACCAATGGACCACAGAAGAAGGATGATCAATATAAATTTTAAAAAGTTGTTTGTTGGATGATGAAATATTAATCATCCTTGGGCATTTTTCATTATACTTTGCTCATTTAGCTTATGCATCATCTGAGCTTGGGGTCCAGATAAATTTAGGTGACTTATATAATTAAGATAGGTTAGTTATGTAACAGGAACAATTTTCATCCATTATGGAATCTAAATTGAGATCATAGAAAGAAAATAATTTAGTCATTGTTATGATGTTGTCTATGAGTCTAAATCTAAGCTATACCAGATGGAGGGGTACTCATTTTTAGTATGCTCACATGATCTAGTCTCATGATCATGGGAACTTCTGTATTTGGGATATTTTATATATGATTAATCCCTTTCATCTTAGTGTAAATGTCTTTTCCCCTAAGATCAGAAGTTTTCTCTGATCTTTCAGTCTTTCTAAAAGTTAAGATAATATTATGTAATCTCATATTTAGAAAGTGTGTTATTATTACTACATTCATTTAGGTCCTTTTATAAATTTTAATGTCATGCTTGATCAATTACCTACTGGACTATGATTTCTTTGAATGTAGGACAATTGCAAAAAACGTTTCTGAGATATCATAAATACTTAGCATAAGAAATATTTTATGTACTCAGTAATTATTTATAAGAAGAAAGAGAAGGAGGGAAGGGGGGAACGAGGAAGAAAGGACGTCTACCTAGTCATGAAAAGGAAGAAAACCAGAAGCCCAATAATATGGGAGAATATAATTAAGGGGGAGAGAATTTTGAATTGTTGAGATTATGTCTAATCACCTCTTCATTAGATGAAGTAGAAAAGTTATAACACNATCTTCATGTTTTATATCCTTGACTTTCTGCCAGGTCCAAATAAACCAAACTCTGAGAGTTTGTATATTTAGAAATCAGCAATTACTTCCAAAATTTCCTCTATAGCATTGTGGGGTTTGTGCCCTGNGTCTTTCAGTTTCTTTTACTTCTTGAAGAAGAATTTGCCAAGAAGGATTTGCTCAGGCCCACTTTTGGTCCTGCCAGCCTGCCTGAATCTCCCAAATCTCTAGGTAGTATTGGAAATGTCACCTGGAATGAACACAGCCAAGTTAGAAAATCAGTTTATATTTTCTGCATGCAGGTAGGGACAGGTGTCTTCATCTGTCTGTTGGCAAGTTCTGAATCAGGAGAAATTTCTTTAAAAGCAATTCAGTAGAGTTGCTTCTGAAATAAAAAGTTTAAAATTCTAGTGCACTCCAAGTCATGTGTACATGACAGTTGATGCTCTTCCTTGTAACATCTTCTGTAGTTGGTGTCTCAGAGGCCAGACTTTGCTGACTTCCTTTCTATTTTGCCAGTCACTTAGAGGCTGCTGTAACTTAGTCCAAGGGCCTATTATGTTTCCTACATAAACAACCTTCCTTTAAGATATCATCCACATTCCCAGTTATGAACACTCTCAATTCTGTGTGTTCAACAATATTCCAGACCCATGTAAGCAGTTCCCAACTTGACATTACTGTTGGCTACTGATGATTATGGAGAAAATTCATCAGAGCTGAAACTGGACTTCCATCCTATCACCAGGTTTTCATCTTCTCCATTCAAGACCACTTTTGAGAACAAAAGTGACGTTCAGGTACACACCTTGATATCTCTCCTTTGAGAGTCACTTGTCAGTCTATTAAGGCATTTGGCTTACTGTAACTTTCTACATTCCAAAAAATATGTCAGGCATGTGATCGTGTATCCATACATTTCCCCATTATCACTTTTGCCTGAAACAGTTTTATTTCATTATCTATCACTTAAAGCATCTTCAAGTAACAACCAGAGCAATTTTTAAAACATATCAGTCAAACGATGTTGCTTTTATTTTACAACAATTTTATTTTCTAATTCACTGCAGATTTGACACCAGTTGTCCTAATGGCTTTCTTCACCTCATCTCATCCCCCTCTCTCTGTTTACTGCTCTTCAAATGTAACAGACACACTCCAGTAATCAAGAACACTGTTTTGTTCATTGAGAAAATGCTCATTTTCTCAATGAGGTCTATCCTACCCTGCACCATTATAGCCTAACAAAGCCCCAATTTTTTATTTTATTTTTATATCAGTTTACTTTAATTATAGTAGTCTCCTCTGCAAAACCTTCCAGTACAAATTATATTGCCCTATATACTCTTTGGCAGGTAGCCATCCATTGGAGTGTGGCCCACAAACCAGGGGCCACATCCTTAAAGAAAGCTAGCTCTCCCTCTTCCAGCAGTTATCAATTACCCATAATTCCTCAGTTAAGAGTGGGACTTCATGCCCACTTCCCCCACCTACAATGAGATTTTGTTTGGCTTGATCTTACTTGGCCAGGTCTGGTGGATGCTGTAACAACAATTGTGAGTTAACATGTGCAGCCGTCCTGTTGTGTCTGAAAAACACTCCTTTGTTGCAGTCAATCACTACCTCTTGCTCTCTCACTTTGTTTGCCCCATTTTTTAACAATGATCCCTGAGCAGAAGGAGTGTGACAGAGATGTCCCAATTAGGGAGTAATACTGTGCAGTCTCGGAGTCTCCTGTATTTTGACCAGTTGTGGGTCTCTGTGTTAACAGTCATCTACTGCAAAAAGAAGCTTCTTTTATGGGTTGAAAATTAATGTAGACACAAAAATGGGTGGGTATAGAAGGGGAAGTGGGTTGAAGATGAGTTGAGGGAGAGGGATGACTATGATCTAGATACAATGTATGAAATTCTTAAATAACAAAGTATTTTTAAATAAAAAAGTTAAATCTAAACAAAGAGTACTTCCACATTCTACTGTTTTTTATTTAATTTTTCAAGATAGGGTTTCTCTATGTAGCTTTGATTGTCCTGGAACTCACTCTGTAGACTAGGCTAGACTTGAACTTATAGAAATTTGTCTGCCTCTGCCTCTGCCTCTGCCTCTGCCTCCCAAGTGCATATTCTATTTTATAAAATATATCTGTATAGTGGATTTTATACCTTTTCTAAATTATCAGAATATAGACTGCAGATCTTGTTTAACATGACTATAACAGTTGCTGGTACATAGTGGGAATTCCATTAGGATTGATGTAATAAATGATACTTTCCACTAAAAGCAGATGCTACTCAAGTTCTCCTATTTCTCCCAGCATTATTTAGCCTCCAGATTCTCCACTGATACTTGTGGAGAGAAATGAGTTACACGTATAGAAAGAGAGAACTATACAAAGCAATATTCTACTTGTGAAAGGACATTGTTCTGAAAGGTAGAAAAAACATCAAGCGGTGTCTCTTGATTGTATCTCTCTCTCTCTCTCTCTCTCTCTCTCTCTCTCTCTCTCTCTCTCTCTCTCTCTCTCTCTCTCTCCTCTCTCTCTCTCTCTGTTTTACATACATTAACGAATTTTCAAGTGAGAACTGAATGTCCTCTAATTCATTTCAATACCATCACCAGCTTGAGCTACTGCAGACCCAACAGAGAGAATCCAATCGCATAAACAGCCCCTTTTCCAGATTGATACATCTTGTGCTTTTAAGGGATATTAATTGGAAGCACCTGACTCAAACCACAGGTTCAATTATTCACTCTAGTTGCCCACAGAACTCAGGGAAATAAATTTGTGTTATATGGATTATAAAAAGAATATAAGTGAAAACACAAATGGAGATTTATAAGCAAGGTGTAGTGAAATGACAATAGACCCTGTCTTAAGGTAAGAACCTGAAAAGTAATAGAGGAAAAGAGTTGACATCCTGCTTTGGCATACCCAAATGAGTGGACAAGAACATGCACACACAAATATGCACGCACAAACTCACACAAAGCCAACACACACTGCACACACACCACATACCACACACATACACACACACACATACACACACAAAATCTACCCCACAATACACATATACAATATACATACTAAACTGCACACACACACACATCACACACACACAC
>LZPO01017869.1:20201-33214 GCA_001675575.1 Neotoma lepida | reverse complement strand
AAAACCCCAGTGAGACTCATGGCTTCCTTTAATTGTTGTTACATATATACATACATATGCATATTTATGTCAGAAAAAAGAAGACAAATAAATATGTAAATAACATTTGTTCCATGTGTAGATTTTAACATAGCTCTGAGAAGACTGAAAGGATTTTTAATATTGTCTCAAAGGTAGTGTGAAAAGAAAAAAAAAAGACTTACAACATTGATCAAAATTCTACAAAATGATTCTCAATGGAGACAATATCAGGTTTTTCAGAAGACTGACTATTACTTTNCCTGTTCTATTCATTCAACTCCAGTTTTTTTAAGTATTAAAAAACTAAATATTGGGCTGGAGAGATGGCTCAGCAGTTATCAGTGCATACTACTTTTACAGAGGACCCAAGTTCAGTTCCCAGCACCCACACTAAGTGGCTCTTAATGACCAGTAACTCCAGCCCCGGAGGTCTGAAACCTCTGACCTCTGTAGGCAGCTGCACTCAAGTGCATATGCNTACATGNAGACGCACACATAAACACATAATTAAATAAAACAAAAACATTGGATTGTCAAGATGGCTCAGTGGGTAAAGGCACCTGCTACCAAGCCTGATGCTCTAAGTATGATGATCCCCACATGGTGGAAGGAGAGAACTGACTCCCATAAGTAGTCCTCTAAACTCCTCATGTGTACCATGGCACACATGTGCACTACCCTCATGTATACACATACANACAATAAATAAAATATAATTTAAAAACCTAAATATGCTCTGGATTCCCACAAATTATCCATAAATATAACCACTAAAATTGTGGAAGTCCCCATCAAATGAATTTCAAATTCTCTACTGATGATACTTGGGGATCCTGAAATTTTAAAAATTATTTGTATAGAATATTACATATCCCAGCACAAAAGTCTTGTTCTGTATTTGGTTGCTTCTCNAAGCTGTGGTTGGAATCCTCGTGACTGAATTTTCAGCTTACCCTGTTCTCTGTGGGCTGCACCACTTGACAATCCACATGCCCCAGATGGAGAGATGCTGAAGAGAGCCAACCGTGGCCTGTGTGTCCTGTTTCAGGAGAGGATATTCTCAAGCATGAGCTAGGAAACTGCAGACAAGGGNAAGCAACAGTGACATCAGGGAGGTGGAGACTGGCAGAGAGGCAAGAGATGGTGNACCTTATCTCTATCATTTAAGACNCAGGCTGACTGCACACATGTTGATACACTGTGACACTTCACTCCCTTTCAAAACTCCTTACTGATTATATGCTCCTGTCTTCCCTACCAACCCTCAGAACAGCCCTGGTTCTGAAGTGGCTTCTGATCTCAACTTTATGGTAGCAAGTAATGAGAGGTACCGTTATATTCAAACCCAGACCCGTTTACCATCAGTCTATCACAGTGCCACTCCACCACAATTTCCTGCCCTGATCGTTAAGTTGTGTTAGAAGGGAAACAAGCCAGGCTGCAAGAGCTATTTTTTAAGGTATTCAAGAGCCAACAGTCGCAAGCATCAATCTGTACTTCTAAACAAACACAGTTTAAAGCTCCCTCATGGACTATCTCACACACAGATCCACCTGACATCCTGGCTTTGAGTGATGATAGAAGCAGCTGGAGACCCACAGTAGTTAGGGGAGGTTATATATGTCCTGGGAGCTCCCAAGGCCTGAGTACTCCACTATCTATAATTGAAAATGTACTGGAGCAAATGGAAGCTTGGGGTCTCCTGTGTATTTTATCAGATGCTTTGGACATTAAAGGAATCCCAGGGACAATTATAAGTTAGAGCACTTGTCACGTAGTAGCAAAAGAAAAAAAAATCATACAGAGACTTTGGAGGGAAAAAAGAATTGCCCATGAAATAATCCATTACAGGTTTGCAGTTCGACTTGGTTATGAAAGAATAATGTGGTAGAAGAGATAAGACATGGCATTTCAGCCGTGCACGGGAGCCATTGCTGGCTCTTTATACAGGACTNGGAAAAACTGCACATAGACGGCTGTGTGCTACANGGGTGCCAATAAGACAAAAATAGACAATGGCAGCATGTGGCATATGTGGGGGAAATGTGGGAAATATATTTTCCTTTATTTTCTATTCCGTAAGAAAGAAG
Source organism: Neotoma lepida (assembly GCA_001675575.1). NCBI lineage: Eukaryota > Metazoa > Chordata > Mammalia > Rodentia > Cricetidae > Neotoma > Neotoma lepida. The sequence goes on along the minus strand of LZPO01017869.1, from coordinate 31,103 downwards.
TTCTAAGTAAAGCCAACAAATTGCTTTCACTACAAAAGCATAAAACATATGTCCTCATTTTCATGATAAGAGGGTTTCTCGAAACAAAGAATCTAGAGTCAGTTTTACTGAAAGGTCCAGGAACATCCAGTAAATGTTTTAATGGTCCTTCCAGAGGAGCTGAGGGCAAGAGCTGTCCTGATACCAAATTACCAACAGGATGCACAGATAGGATACCCACATCAGAAATCACGCATGGGTCCCTGAGAAGAACACNTTATGTGATCCAAACCACTGGTGCTCGTGGAAGATTGAGGTGAGTTTTCTGAGAAAGAACAGCATCCTGGGAAAATGAATGGGAGGAGNGCAAAGCTTGGAGAGGTAGAGCTTTAGAGTAAGAGCATATCTGAATAGCTGATGAGGNATACAGCCTCGGAAGGTTCTTTGTGATAATGACTTTGTGATAAAGACCACAACAGAGCATTGTACCAGGAAGAACTGTGTAAAGCAAATAAAGAATTTAGGTGTGCTGTGGGCATGGATTGATTGGTGTGCTGGGTGTGCATGTGTATGCTGTAAAAACGTCTCCCTTGAGGCTCTATTTAATATTTATTTGTGTGTACATACTGTGATGTGTGTGTATATATGTGTGTGTGTGTATATATATATGTGTGTGTGTGTGTGTGTGTGTGTGTAATGCATGCACATGAGTATAGCAGGTGTGCACGCCTGTGCATGTACATACATAGACTACAGCAGGACATTAGGTACCTTCCTATGTCAATCTTACCTTATTGCCTTTGGACAAGGTTTCTTACTGAACTGAAACTTATAATTCTTGCTAGGCTGGCTGGCATGCAAGCCCTAAGGATATATCTGTCTGTTNCCAATGCTGGNGTTACAAGCACATGTAGCATGCCTGGTGTTATGCATGGATGATGGGGATGTGAACTCAGGTCTTCANTCTTACAGAGCAAGCACTCTTACCCACTGAGCCATNCTCTCAGAACCTGGGGCTCTACTTTACACTGGCAGAAAATAGAAGGAAGTCCAATCTCTGGCTGAAGATGGCAATCTACTTTTCTCTCCTCTTTGTTCTTCTTTGCTGTCTGCACCTAATGATGCAGCTGTTAAACATTTAGACAGGAATACATGCTCNCTAACGGAGTCCTCTGAGTTCCATTCCCAATAATGGAGAATCACATGCTACAATAATGAAGTTAATAAAAATATTCTGTTGATTAAAGAAAAGANAAAATCGGTGAGATTTCTTTTCCTTGTGCCTCCATCAGGTTTTGATGTCAAAGTGACTTCCCTAGGATAGAGAATGTGTGCCTTTTCCACGAGCAGGAATACGTTAACTCGTATAAGAGTTACACATTAGGAGGCTTTACCAGAGGGTGGGGGAGATGGATCCATCTCTAAGGTTCTTGCTGTGCAAGCATGAGGAACCTAGTTCTATCCCCAGCACACACACTAAAGCTATGTACAGAAGTGCATACTTGAGAGCCCAGTGCAAAAAAAGGTACAGACAGGAGGGTCCCTGGGGCTTGAAGGCCAGACAGTCTAGCCTCATCAGCAAGCTCCAGGCTGAATGAGATAGCCCATTAAAAAAATAAGGTAGAGGGGTTGGGAAGATGGCTTAGTTGGTAAAGTGCTTTTGGTGCAAGCAAATGCTTTTGGTTCAGGTCCCAGCACCCATATCAAAAGCCAGGCACACAAGCATGCTCTTGCAATCCCAGCACCAGGGGAAGCAGAACCAGGAGGATCCCTGAGACTTGCTGGCCAGCTAGTCTAGCCTACTTGGTGAGCCCCACTTAGGTTCAGTGAGAAACTGCCTCAAAAGATAAGGTGGAAAACAATTGATGAGGCATAAGATCTATATTTCTGAACCTGCACACACGTGTGCACATGAACACACACACACACATATACTCACATAGAATTTTTTACAACTAATTTCTAGCTGACCTATGTCCATGCTATTCAGAGATACAACTCTGATGTGAATTTTCCTAATTGTCTTATTTTATTGAGTTCTTTTTATAATAGGAGCAGAAAATATATTTCTATTTCTTGAATCATATTTGTGTGAGCATGCCTCAAAAAATCAAAAAAATAATGAGGATACCTTAACATTTTTGTGCTATCATGCNTAGAACAGAACAAATGTGCCATATATAAATACTTTGATTATTTTCCGAATTGACTATTAAAGTCAACAGCAAAGTAAAGCAGAGCGAAAGTTGAGGCAGCAGAGTCTAATTGCTGAACAGATTCAGCAAATGGTAGCTCTAATCCCTACAGAAAGGACACTGAAGATTCTGAGGCAGATTCTGTTTTCAGCAAATAGGAGACTGGGGTGATGTCATTCTAAAATGCAGAAAAGCTAAAAAAAAAAAAAGTGCAAGACTGAAAAAGAAACAGAAAAGCCTAACTTGGATGTAATGGTGTGGCTTAATAGCCACTTCTGACCCTCGATGGCAACGGTCACAGAAAGATGCTCATTCACTCTAGCTGTATAACAAAGCCATATAACTCATTTTTCCATCTCCAGGCCCCAGTGCACCCCATCCTCAGCACAAAACAGCAAATGTCCCTCATCACTGTCTCTGTCTTCAAAGGTCCAGTTTATCAAGGGTTAAACTTCTGTAGCCAGCTGCTCATCTTAATTAAGAGAAAAGAAGTCTCTAACTCAGGAAATTACAGGTTTGGAAATATGTTGGTGTTTGCAAAGGATGCTGTAATATGATACAGCTCTCTAACAATCTTGAATTTATTCCTAAACTGCTCCTCTTTCACTGAAAATTAAGAGACAATGNTNAGATTTGCAGCAATGCCTTCCAATTTAGGTTTCTTTCTTGTAACTCCAATCTTACTGCCATGGATGATCTCATACAAACTCCACAACAACACACCAGTCAGACTTTATACAGCAAATCCTCACCTAAGGTCACTGGGATCACAAACTACTACTGTACAGGAACTAAGTTTTAACACGTACAAATTCATATCAAATTAACAGTAAAACCGTCATCTGGAAAAGTACAGTTAGTCTTTCCAGCTTTATTTTCAAAGATCTTGATCATCTTTTTTAAATAAAATGAAATAGGCACAGAAAATACTGAAGCTTCTAAAATTCNCCTAGACATCCATATGTATTGCCTACTTTTCTCTTTGCTGAGATCAAATCCCTACCAAAGAGNCAACTTAAAGGAGTTCAACTGGATATGCTTCTCATGGCTGGGAGAGATGGCAGTTAGCTATATTAACTTTTAGTCAGGAAATAATGATATATNTTATTTCTAGTGTTCAGCTCCCTTCTCTGTTTCATACACTCCAGAATTGCACNCCGTCAATGGTGCCATCCACTTTTATGGTGGGATTCCCCTCTGCAGTTATGCATTTCTGGAAACACCTTTACAGACATCCCTAAAAGTATATTTCCATAGTGAGATTCTAAGTACAGGTAAGGGGGCAAGATTAACCAACTCAGGTCCACCCTTGTCAACTTGATATCCAAACATAACTTTTAAGCCACAGCCTTCCACTCCTTNTCCCCATAAGTCATGGCTATCTCATAATGCAAAATGCATTCAGTCCAACTTCAGTAATCCTCATATTAACAGTTCAAACACCATTCAAAAATGTAAGTACAGAATCTNCTTTGAAACTTGCAATCTTTTAACTGTGAGTCCTTGTAACAGAAAAAAAAATGCTACATCCATAAAATCTCACCAACATGAGTCCCAAAGCATGAGCTGAACAAGGATGACACCAATGGACATGCCAAAGTGGACAGGGAAAAGTCCACGAGGCCTCAACTCTACAAAAAGAACTATAGGCAACTGGAAAAAGCTGGGAACAAGAGAGGTGGTATTCTCCAAGGAGAGTACAAAAATTGGCTATCCAATGCCAAATGGTCAGCCCTGANAACATGCATGCAGGTCACATTATATATTCTGGGAAGGCTATATTTAGGAATATAATGTATATACATATATACATATATGCATGCAATAACAATTAATGAAAAATTAGGCTATGAATTCAAAAGACAATGGGGAAGGGAAAATGGGAGAGTTTGAAGGGAGGGAAGGAATGGTACTTGTGTTTTTAAATGTTGTAATTATGTTATAATTTCAAAAATTAAAATGTGAAATTGAAAGTTACATATTTCTAACATACAATGGAAGAGTGAAATTTCTCATTTTAAAATGGAAGAATGGAGGCATAGCAAAAAAAAAAATTAGACCAAAAGCAAGACTAAAACCCCACGGGGCAAATGTCAAACCCTACAGCAACATGCAGCCTGTGGAGCTCATGATGGAATCACCTGAGCACCAAATCCCTGCTTCTCCAGCTCTGCTGCCACAACACACACCCTTTTCTTAGGCTAAGTCCACTCCGTGCTCGCAGCTTTCCTTGGTGGATGTTGTATGGTCCTGCCATCTCTGACATCTGGCATCACCATTATAACTTGTGTTTCTCTCTCACAGCTTCACACAGTGGCCCCTCAGGGTATCCTTGCAGAGAATCCAACCTTGTGACATATTGTTTGCCCTTGGTAGCTCTTGGGAATCTCAATACAAGCTTCTATAGTCCCTGTACTCTTGCATTTTACATTCCTGCAAAACCAGCACCATGTGGATGGCACTACCAAGGTGTGGTGACAAGTCAAGGTGTAGAATGGCCCCTGTGGCCANAATTGTTGTGGCATCTGTCTACACGCACGGCTGCTTTAAAAAAAATGGAAATCTTTTAGTGACATTCTCATTTCAGGCTCTCTCCTTTCAAATAAATTTGCTCTCTCACAAGTAGGAAATTTCAACAGGTGGGGTTTGTACCAGGACATCCTTCCTGTTGTTCCAATGATGAATATGAGGTTTCTCTTTAATGGCACTATTCTCTANCAGTTGTAGATGTTGTCTGTACCCCCCTTGCCTGTAACTTAACTTAAACCTCTCAGCCATCTTTCCTTGCTGAGCCTCACAGTTTTCCTGTGTCTTTGCTCTCTTTCATTATGGATCTGGATAAGAACAATGAATGACAGCCAGAACTTGAATGCTATGTTATCTTGAAATTTCCTCCACTAAGAATATTGGTGCCCTAGTTCTGAATAACTTCTCTCTCCAATTCTCAAGACACGGGCAAAAGACAACCAGACTCTTTGCCTGAATATAACACGAAAGGCTTGTAGCCCAGTTCCTCATAAAATCGTTTTTCCCTTCAGAAGCCTCATGAATTGAGACTCCATGTTCTAAAATTCTCTGAGCTTTTTGATCTTCCACACTCCCACCAGCATGGCCCAATAAACTCTGATTATATAACTGTAGGATTTTCTAGCTTGCAGCTCCATTTTGTCTACATTCCCCCCAACACGAGTTCCAGAGGTCTAAGAACATGCTTAGACTTACCACAACAACAACCCCCCTTTTGGTACCAATTGTCTGTATCAGTTTCTTTCTCATTGCTGAGAACATACCTTACAAGAGGCAATGTGAGGGAAGACCGGTCTACTACTTTGTCTTACAGTTCAAGGGGCTACAGTCGCTACAGTCCACCACAGTGGAGAAGGCACCATAGTAGGAGAGACACCAAAGTGGGGGGAGCACCATAGTGGAGGGAGCACCATAGTGGGGGAGGCACCATAGTGAGGGGAGCACCATAGTGGGGGAGGCACCATAGTGAGGGTGGCCTTGCGCCAGGAGTATGAGGCTGCTTAGGCACATTACCTTCGGCCAGGAAGCAGAGAGATGAATGCTGCTGTCAGTGCACTTACTCCTTTATTCTGTCCACAACACTACCAATTGCTGTTGCTATATACATTCAGGATGGATTTTCCTTCTGCAGTTAAAATTTTCGGGAAACACATTCATACACAAATCTGGAGCTGTATCTCCCTCCACGCTGATTCTAAACCCAATCAGGCTAACAATGGAGATTAACCATCATCATGCATATTGCTCACACTAAGTAGGAAATGTGTTCTGATCATGTGGCTGCTCTAGACATATAAAATAAAACTGAGTTATTTATGCAAAGAATATTAACTAGTTAACATAGAAAAACCCTTTTCAGTAAAACTTGTAATTAGCTTAACAGGCGTTAGATATTTGAAAAGATACCTAGAGATCAAGGGGAAAAGGGCACACAACTTGGAACTCAGTCACATTAAACATTTGCTCTCTCACCTCTAAAGATCAAGGGATCTAAACCTGGAGTAAGCTAGGATCTGGTCTCAACAAGCTCACACTACAGTCTGTGGACTAAGAAGACTAGTTAATACATTTTATNCTTCAGACATCTTCCAAACTGGCCACAGTTCCTTTAACACACCTTTTACAACCAAAAGCTTGTCCCAGCAGGGTTCCTGAAAGGACTCTCCCATTCTGGAGAGGTGTCTGGGAAAGATTTCTAAGTTTTGTCTGCAGGATACACTCTATCTTGCCTAGTCATGGTGCAACGCTTTCTCTCCTTGAGACTATTTCTTTCCTTCACTGAGTCTTGACAATGTGCTGCTTCTCGTACTTTCTGAGCTCACCACCTAGGATATAATGCCCCACCTCCAAACCTCATAGCTGTCTGTACTTCTTACTCATCCCCAGATAAATCCTAGAACTCCAGAGGGCTCTGAGTCTGGAACCTCACTCCTATTGCAAAGAAAGAGGTCTTATCAGTAACTCAACTCAATTGCATGGCCTTTGGTGGTACAGGAAATGCTCCCACAAGGCCGTTAAGGGCCAAGTACTTCTACACTTCAAAATTAATGACTATGATGAACATAAATTATCCTTCGGTGTTCTATCCCATATTTATATTGAGGAACAGATTCACACAGGTTTAGTTGCTTAAGTTCATATGGCTTTTAAAGCTAAAGGATAGAACTGATGCTCAATTCTAAGCTTGAGGTCCACAGCTCGCCTCCATGCAAGATCACATGGGTTTTATCTTGTATCCCCAACTCAAGTGAGTCAATATAACAAATACTACATGGTAGAAACTAGAGATTACTGCCACTGAATATAAACCCTAGTATTAAGTGCTTGATCTATACTAGGTATTAGGCTATGTAGTTTTAAATAATTTCATTTAGACCTCAAAAACATTTATAGTATTATTAGAAAGGAAAAGAAAAAATTGTGGCTAAGAGGATTTAAGTGACTAGCTGAAAACCCATATCTATCAAGAAGTAGAACCAAAACACCTTGGATCCAGAGTCTACATTACCAGTCATGCTTATTTATCCCCACTCTTCCCATTTGTCAACTGGACATGTATGAAAGTCCTATCTGAAAAGAGACATCCCACATCCTTGTCTGGATGGAGTCTGTTCCCTCCTCATTCTTCCTGCCATTTCCAAGTCAGTCTAAAGAACCAGTCTTTTGCTGATGCAGAAAGATCACAACCTAAAAAAGTGGACCCAAAACCAATGTCTGAATTCTACCTCCTCCACCTTGTTCCATGAGTAGCTGCTGGTGTCCAGCAAGGACACAAATCTCTGTATACTAATCTAAGGACTCTGATCTGTTCCAAAGCCACAGGACGTATAAATGCTTAAAAATCATGTGTTAACAATAAATGGAAGCCCTGGATTCAAAAATCAGATCCACTTGACCGGAGTGATGATCCTCTGTGGTGTTTTTTGTTACACTGTATTCCACTGACTTCTTCACTGTAGAAGAATTTGGGTTGGTTTTTACATATAGATTCCCAAGTTTCTCTTGGTCTTTCTCTAGAAACTCTAGAGGATCATGGAGCTTAGTAATATATACTTAATAACCAACAAGCTCCCATAGTGTTATATATAGTTGCATACCTTGTGGTCATATGTTCTTCAGTATGACACAACTTGTTTTTGCAACTATCTGACAGATGAAAGACTGAGATGTATGTTAGGTCAAGGCTGACAGGATAATTTATTATTCCCATCATTGTCAGAATAGATTATGGATAATCAAGATACAGTAAGATATTTAGAAATTGTGTGAACTTTATTGTAATGAAAGCCTCACTCACAGAGTATGACCCTAAAAGAAGCAAATAAATGTCAACAAAAATTAATTTAAATGTATTATTTATGTATTACATCATATTGATTTTTTAAAAGATTTATTTATTTTCTTTTATATGTATGAGTGTTTTTCCTGCATGTTAGTATGTGTACCATGTGTGTGGCTGGTGCCCAAGGAGGTCAAAGAAAGCACTGAATCCCCAGGAACTGGAGTCACAGAAGGTTGTGAGCCACCATGTAGGTGCTGGGAACAGAACTGAATCTTTTATAAGAACAACAAGAGTTCCTATCACTGAGCCAACACCCAGCACCCTACAAATTATGAAAACATGTCATACTAACTTTTAAGAACATTAACCCATGTACTACAGAGAAATGCTGTATTTTACACTTAAACCATGAGAAGCTGTTTCACTAAATTTTCAGGGGATGAATAGTAGATGGGTAAGATGCTTCTGAATAAGACTTGATTGATATTTTTAAAATCAGATTATTTGGGAAGATTACTTTTTTGCCTTCTTTTCTACATTTTCCTCAATATCAATTTTAATTTCTCTGTATTTATCAATTCAACAAGTATATAGTGTTTATTTATGTAATACCTCTCTAAGCTCAGTAGTGTGCAAGAGTTGGGCAAAACCAGGCAATAGACACCTGCATTAAGGCTGCTCACTGTGGCCCAAGGGGCTCCAGTACGATGCCATCTACTTCCTATTGCCTCAGGTCCACTACTGACCTTCCTTGACATCGGACAAGAGGCTGCCAGAGCATCCACATCATAGCTGCCACTGAGCTGAGCCTTACACACAGATGTCCCCAGGTGACTGCACATCCACATTAGCTCTGCACTGTACAGTCTTGTGGAATCCGCCCTGGCAGAGTCAGTAGCATGGTCCCCATCTAGACACTTGAAGTAGCTGTTGAGTTGGAATTTAAACTGAAACTTTTATATAGTAACAGTAGTGTTTTCACATCAGAGTATGCTGCCTATCAGTTACAGGGTTATTTCGAATGCCCACTGAAAACTCAGGCAGATAATTGAAGTCTCCATTTGATAACTCAAAAAGACAACACTTTGGCAATATCTGTTGGGGTTTTATTTGTATACGGAGATAAGGAACCAAAATATAACCAGAGACTTGGTCTTCTGATTACCCATCCCATTGTTTTGAGAATGATTAAGTGTTATATCATTCTGCTACAAGAGATGATTTCTAATTTTATTTAATGGTGATATGTGTCTCTAATATTACCATAGAACCACTCTGAGCAGGAGATAGTAAAGTTCTTTTTACTGTGGGCAATATTTACTGTAGAGACTCATATCTCGTCAGACTGCTGGGAAGGAGTATCTGTTGCTGTGTGGTCTATGCTGTCATTTTAGCCTAAGCAAGTAATATATATTTTATATATATATAAAAACTTGGAATCCTAGGAAGGAGGGTTGTTCATGAGACTCACAAGGCTTTTCGGAGAACTTTCACTAAACCACTCCCTACCTTGAGACTCCAGGTGCCACTACACAATAGGAAAACAATTGTCTTGGGTAGTACCTATAAGTCATTCATGGGATTTGCCAGTGGTATAATTGCCTGTGAGACACCCATGCTCATGTATGACCAATAAACTCATTGGTTCACCAAATGAGACTCAGGCAGACTCTTTTCTTTGGTTTGTCAGTGATCTATCTAGGGTGAACAGACATTCTGCATCCATCTAAGAAGAGTAATGTAAAAAATGGCCATGCAAGGGTAGATATTCCTATTTGTAAATTCTATTTATATATTATATATTATAAATGTGTATTACATATTAAATTTTCTATTAGTTTTCTACTACAGAAAAGAAGACAATAGCTGAGGTTTAGAAACTGGAACGGGGTCAAGAATTGATGGCTCCAAGGAAACTCTAGAAACTACAAGACTAGTAGCACATGAACTCACAGGTATGGTGACAGCACACATAATAAGACTTATACAAGTTCAAAGCAGACAAAGTCCCAGCATAGAAAAGGGAAGTAGGCACAAAGTCCCACCCCTAACCAAGAAGCTATGGCCAATTGGCACTTGCTGGGAAAGGGAAACACTAGTTTTCATAAATGGAGCGACACTGAGTATATCCTTCACACTCCAGTGCAGGCCCGTGTGTAGGAGAAATTGGCCAACACAAAATGGACCGCATGGTTTTTGTGTGATTTTTGTTTTATTTGGGTATTTTTTCTCATAATGGGGTGTTTTGTCTGTTTGTTTAGTTTTGTTTTAGGAGTGTGTTTTGAGAAAGAGGGAAAAGAGAGGGGGGATAAATTTGGGTAGGTAGGGAAATGGGAAAAACCTGGGGAAAGTTGTGGAAGGAGAAATAATGTGACCAAAATATAATTTAGATCATATTATATTTAGATCAAAATAATTTTTAAATTTAAAAAAATGATTTGATAGACAACACCAATGCCATCTACCTGAACATGTAATCAATCTGCCAGTGAGGCAGCCTCTGCTCTGCCCCACTGAAATTTAACCTGTGACAACACAGGCCCTGGAACTCTCAGAAAAAGTCAGTTGGTTCTCTTTGGCATCTGGCATTCTGTACATCAGCTGGCAATACTGCTTATCACCAAGGAGCCTGGCCCCAAACTGGACTCACATCCACATTCTGTCCACAGGCTTCCATTTCCTGTGTGTTGTTCACATATTTATCTAACCAAATTAAAATTAATGAAATATTCAGCTTACATACAATCAGTTACATATAATAAAACCACAGAGGTATGGATCTTTGAATACATTTGCTTCTTTGGGATAGCAAAACTATCCTCCATTTCTGTGTTCACAGACTATTTAATGAATGAAAAGTATCTGCCAGTTAATACTTGAAGTTCAATTCAAAATATGCAAGATAATGTGTAAATGTGT
>LZPO01017869.1:0-11357 GCA_001675575.1 Neotoma lepida | reverse complement strand
TTTGGAAACCCAAGATAGAAAGTTTTTTGTTTCTGTGTTTTACCCCAGCCTATTGTTTCTTTGTGTCAAAGCACCCCTGCTACCTCACTTGTCTCTTCCTTAGAGGAGTAGAAAGCCTTTCAATTATGAATGTCAGAGAAGGAAAGCTACCTCACACACAACACCTGCTTCAGCAATCATCAGCATCCATATCTTGACACGATTTTTTGTGGATGCTTTGGTATTAGCAATAAACTCCAAGGACTATCTAGCTGATNCTACTGAGCAAATATAGAGGAGCACTTCTAATCCCCAGACTGCAGATACAAGGGCTTGAGCATGCACAAGATCTCAATACACTCCCCAAGGAGCCCTTGACTGAGCCCTGCTAGCTCTTTATTTGGATCCCTAGCAGCCAATATAGTTGAATCTAGGAATTCTAATTTTCATCTGTAGTTTAACGTTGCATGCTGAACCTATCATCTTTATTTGGGATTCTCCTTTTGTCCTTTCAGTTAAAAAGTGACTGAGAACAAAGAAAGGCAGCCTTTTTCATTCCAGGCCAATGGAACCATAACTGCATTTGATTTTTGGCCTTGAGACATAGAGGATCTTATTTGTCTGAATACAACATTTGTTCAAAAGGCTGTGTGTAAGCCACAAGCAAGTGTAAATTCAACTAGCCCACCTTGCTGTAGGATGGATCTCTTTTACTCTCCAAATTGAAGAAAGTTGACTTGAGGACTGAACACAAAATAACTTACATGTGGCATTTTCNTATGCTCAGTAAATAGCAACTGTCTTTGGGTCTAAGGCCCTAGTGAGAAAGCTATGTATGCTTCCTCAACTCCTGAAGTGGGTCTTCGAATCCGTTTCTCAATGCAGCTCCAGGGGGTGGTGAAGAGGGTTTGAAATGGAGTCCTGAATTGAAATTGAATATATGAGGCTTTTCAGTGAAGCTTCAATCTATATGTGTTTGTTAGACTTTTAAAGCACTGTTGCATGTTGTTGATGTTGTATTCTGTGCACTGGCATTGTTTTAAGATATGGATGTTTGTCTGAAACCTCCATGTTTAAAAATCATAATCAACAATGAATCCAAAGGGAAATGTATGAAAATCTGAATAGCAAGGACATGATTAGTAGTTTAAAAATGTGGTCCCCATACACCACTGACGGTGTTAAACTATATCTAAGAGAGCACACCGAAGTCAAAGCAACAAGTCAAAATCCTCTAAGGGGATGCACACAAAAGTTAACAATTTCTGAGGCTAGTCTTAAATCACATACAGCACATGGGCCTGTTTAAGCAGGCTTTGTTCAGTAAGTAGCTTGTCTGCAACAGTGACTAAAATAAAGTGCTTGTGTGTCTATGAATGTGCAAGTGTGTGCACACACGTTCATGTTCACCTGAGTGTCTGTGCATGTCTGTGTGTTTAATTAATTGCTGATTTTGTCACTTCATCAACCTTCTGTCCTTCATGGATACACAACAATCCCAAGAACTAGTGCTAAAAAGCCAATCTTTGCTCCCATAATCCAAAAGAGAGGGCACACAAAGACCTGCTACCAACCCCCACCCAGTTGTCAGGTTAAAAATCACCAGACTTTCTTGAGAACAGCAAATAAGTATGGGAATTATGGCAAGAAAATAAGTGCTATACATTTCTCTCCAAATATTTTCATTACATTTTCAGTCAACAAGAGTTAAATGGAAGAGTACAAACAGTGGACAGGAAACAGCCCTATGAAGCAGAATAAGAGGAGTGTGGTGTTCTCTGTTACTCTAGCTTTGTCAGATTACTGTGAGACCTGAGACAAAAAGAAAAACAAGTCCACTCTCTGTCGGTATTTCAGCTTCATGAGGCTGCCACAACTCACCACACCTGAATTCTCCAACCATTCCTGCAGACCTCACCCCATCCTTGGTGCCATCAAAGGCGTTAGATAACTGTAGACCCATAATTCAGAGGGAAACAAATGAACACAGAACACTAAGCCAGCCACCAAATGAATCATCTTAAGGAGATACTAAACCAATAGTATATTTCATCTTAGTTGTTCAAACAGATGACAAAATTATATTTCAAGAAAATGAAGAGAGAGAAAAAGAGAGGGAGGGACAAAAGAAGAGGAAGAAGAAGAGGAACAGGAGGAAGAAGAAACTATATCTTAACATGGGGGAAAAGAAATATCAAAGCAGAAATAAATGAATTAAAAACTAGGAAATTGGTAGAAAAACACCAATGATAATAAGCTGGCTATATCAAAACAAAATGAAAATCTCAGTTAGACTAAAAAAAAGAAACAATATTACTTAAAATCAGAACTGAAAAGAAAGCATTTCCACAAAGGATTACAAAAGACTATTCTGAACAGTGATATGCCAACAAATGGATAAGGTAAAAAAGTCGACAAATTCTTAAGCACATAAAGCTGCTAACATTGCGTTGGAAAGACACAGAGCATCTGGGCTGGCAGGATGGCTCAAAGGGTAAAATGCTTTCTACACAAGCCTGACAGTCTTGAGTTCATTCCTCAGAACCCACAGTGGAAGGAAAGTTGTTTTCTGAATTCCACAAGTGTGCATAACTGTGCCTGTGCATGCACACATAACATACACACCATATACATATCCAACACACACACACACACACACACACACACACACACACAGAGGAAAAAAGTCAAATTTAAAATATAAATGAATAATCTGAACAGACAACTAAGGAGATCAAATCAATAATATAAAGGTCCCTAACAAAGAAAAGTGCAGAACCTGATTCCTTCACTACTGAAGTCTACCAATATTTCAAGAAGAATGAAGGGGACGAAGAAGAGAACAGAGGGAAGGAAGGAAGGAGGGGAGGGAAGATGGAAGGAAGGAGGCAAGGAAGGAAAGAAGGAAGAAAGCAAGGAAGCAAGGGAGCAAGGAAGGAGGGAAGCAAGGGAGCAAGGAAGGGAGCAAAGAAGCAAGGAGAAGCAGAGGAGGAGGAAGAAGAAGAAATATTTCCAAGCTTATTTTAAGCCTTGGTTCCAAAGTCAAAAAAGTGCACAAGGCAGAAGTGAGGGAAGAAGAGAGAGATGGAAGAAGGAGAGAGAAAGAGTAGTAGGGGGAGAAACACCAACCGTACAAGACCAGTATTGCTGATGAACACAGAGGCAAAAATCTCCAACAAAACACTAGCAGACTAAATTCAGAAGTACATTAAAAGGATATTTATTAAGATCAAATGAGAGTCATCCTATAGATAGAATAATAATGCCACATAAATAAAGCTGTAAGTGTGGAACATCATATTAACAGAATGATGGATGAAAATCATATTGTCATTTCAAAAGGCTGCAGAAAAGATATTTGACAAAATTCAATAACCTCATGATGAAAGTTTTCAACAGTCTTGGTGTGGAGCAAATGTACCTCAATGCAATAAGGTTCGTGTGTTAGAAACCCACAGCTGAATCCATGCTCAACAGGGACAAGTTGAAGCTTTCCTTCTTAAATCCAGAACAAGACAAGAATGCCCACCCTCTCAATCTCTACTCAATACATTAGGCATCTGAGAAAAATAAATGTATACATGATAAAAATAAAGAAGTTAAGTTAGCCCTATCTGCTGATTACATGATCTTATGTATAGAAAATGCTAGATACTTCACAATCACACACAAATGCATACACATATATACATAATGCATACATACAACTGTCAGAACTAATTCAGTAAAGTTGCAGAATACAACAATCAGTAGTATTTCTATGCACTGACAGCAAACCATCTGAAAATGAAATAAAGAAAGCAATTCCATCTACAATAGCATAAAAATGCTCAAGAATAATTTTAACCAAGAGAGTGAAATATTCTACAATGAACTTGATGAAGGATGTAACTCAATGAAAAGAAACTTTGTGTTCATGAGCTGGAAGAATTAAATATGCTAAAATGCTACACAAAGTCATCTAGAGACTAAATGTGTTTCATCAAAGTAACAACAATGTCCTTTGCAGCAAAAGAAATCCATGATCTGGGGTATGTATCGATTAATGGTAAAGTGCTTGCCCATCATACAGGAGGCTAAGATCAACCCCTATTACTACAATAAAGGAAAAGGAAAAGAGGAAGACAGGGAAGTGAAGAGGAAGGAAAAAAATCATATAAAATTTCAAACCATCTTCACATAGCCAGTGCAATCTTGAGCACATGATACAGCTATAGTACTCTTGGGAATATACCCCAAGGATTTCATATCCTACTATAGAGATACATGCTCATCCATGTTCATCACAGCTTTATTCAAAATAGCCAGGAAATGGAAACAACATTCATGAATCAACATCAACTGATGAATGGTTTATTTATAAAGTGGAAGATTACTCAGTTATTAGTAAAAATGAAGTTATTAAATTTGCATATAAATGGATAGAACTATAAATAATTATTCTGAGTGAGGTAACCTAGCTGAAAAAGACAAATACCAAATGTTTTCTCTCCGTTGTGTTTGCTGCCTTTGAATCTTCAGACATGATGTTTCATTTGGAATGCCCAAAAAGTCAGGAAATTCTTGAGGGGCCATGGAGAAGGTCTTTTAAGGGAGGAGAGAGAGAGTCAGTATTCTCTAAAAGTGAATACTGGCCCTTGTGAGTTTATCATGCTCCAGTGGAAGACAGTGGGACAAACTGGGCTTGACATGTTTACAAAAGAAAAGACACAAAGTTAGTGGATGGAGTAGACCCGGTACAAGCCGATGAATAGGGTTAATATGATGAAAGAATTAATAAAATTTTTAAAGACTGAAATTATACCCTCATCTCACACTGTACATGAATATCTATTGCAGAAATAATGAAGTTCTCAACATACAGTCTGAAACCATAAAATAATGAAAACAAAACATACAGGAAAAAAACTCTACATTTGCCAGAGAAAAGCATTCTTAGATATTATTGCAAAACACAGATAAGAAAAGGAAATTAAACAAATAGGTTCAGGCCAAATAAAAAGTTTCTGCACACCAAGGAAATAAACAACATGGTAAAGATGCAACCTTTAGGTGCAGAGACTCTTTTACAAACTGATCTGATTAGGAGTTAATCAACAAAATTAACAAGGAGCTCAATTCAGTAGCAAGAACGTTTTTAAAGGCCCAATCAATTATAAAGTGGGCAAACAACCTGAATAGACATTTATCAAAAGACAAACAAGCAGCCACCAAATATATAGAAAGAAAAATGTTCAACATCACTAACCATGAAGGTGAAGCAACCTAATCACAATGAGTCACACACTATTACTTCACACGCAGAAGAGTCACTCTTCAAAAAGACAAAAAGTGTGTTGTGGAGAAAAGGAAACCTCACAGATTACCGGTGGGAATGTACAAAGTACAGCCATTATGGAAAACAGTGCAGATATTCCTCAAGAGCAGTAGATCACACACAGTTCAGTAAGTCCTCAGCAACAGGTGTATGTCCAAAGAAAACAGAACAAGTATGAAGAGATACCTATACTGCCATGTTTATTGTACTCACGTGTTTACTGCACTATTGTTCAGAGTACTCAAGACACAGAATGTAAACAATCAGTAGATGAATGGGTGAAGAAAAAGTGGTGTAGACACTGTAGATACAGCCACTAAAATTTACTGAGATCCTATAATTTGTGAACAGATAGGTGAACCTGGAGGGTATTACATCTAGTGAAATAAGCCAGGCATGGAAAGAACTGGACCACATGATCTACTCCATGTGGAAGGTTCAAAACTAACCCTACAAAGGTACAGAGAGAAATGATGAGTTCAGAGTCTGGTAGCATGTTGACCAAACAAAACCTTTAATGAGATTAAAGGAGTATGTTCAAGAAATCTTTTGTGTGCCAGGCTGAATAATTAATAAGAATGTGTGTCTGTGCTGCCTGCAGAAACCTGCCAAGTATGATAATATCAATAAGGTGGTAAAACAGGCATCGGAGGGCCCACTAAAGGGCATCCTGGGCTACACTGAGGACCAGATTGTCTCCTGTGACTTTAACGGTGACCCCCACTCTTCCACCTTTGATGCTGGGGCTGGCATTGCTCTCAATGACAACTTTGTGAAGCTCATTTCCTGGTACAACAATGAATTCAGCTACAGCAACAGGGTGGCGGACCTCATGGTCTACATGGCCTCCAAGGAGTAAGAAGCCCCTCCCCTGACCACTCACCCCAGCAAGGACAGAGCAAGAGAGAGACCCTGGCTGCTGAGCAGTTCCTGTCCCAACTCAGCCCCTGACACTGAGCATCTCCCTCACAGTTTCCATCCCAGACACCCAGAATAACAGGAGGGGCTTAGGGAGCCCTACTCTCTTGAATACCATCAATAAAGTTCACTGCACCCCCCAAAAAAAGAATGTATGTCTGAAAAATACCAAGACCATAGATTCTAGGCGTTCCCATTATCAAATGATAACTCTTCAGATTAATGCATATGCTAAGTATCTCTATGTAGATATTAAATAGTACAGATACACATATATTTCAAGATATCCAGTTGTGTATGATAAACATGATTTTATTAATTGATTAAAAATTTAGTGAAAACTAAAAAACTAACTTCATGGAAAAGAACGAAGAAGAAAAAAGAAGGAACAAAAGAGAAAGAAATGAGAAATAAAGAAACCATTTTTATTTTTCCATTTTAAAAACAATATAAATGATACTATTCACCATTTTCTAAAAACTTGAATGGTGTATCCAGTCCTTGATTTCTATAGCTATAATTTGGAAATGAAGAAATCTTTACTCCTTAAAAGCTAAGTAAATAGACCTTTCAAGGTAAACAAAATTAATTCAATGAGCTGGAATATTTACAGAAGTCAAACTGAGTGTGTCTTTTTTAAGTGGAATTTCATTTGTCAATTTCTAGAAGTCCCCCACAGTCCTTCTGCCTTGATAACCATTTATCTGCCCAGCTGTAGTCCTGTAAAAGCATCCTCAGCCAGGTTCATTGCTAGTGGGAAATTCAGGGAGAGAGGGCCCTAATAAATGCCAACAAACCCTATGTTTCCTTACAATGTAGTAGTGAGTGTAGAATAAATGCACTTATAGTTTAATAGGATAGTAATTTCCATATTACTTTTGTTTATGCAAACTTCTATTGGATTTAAAAGTCTTCACTTGAAAAATAAGTGCTTTCAGTAAGATTTATGAAATTACTATTTATGAGATTTTTTTATTGCCTTTTGAAGGAAGATAGTTGGCTTCAAGTTTGAGTCAGTAAAAAGATAACTGATTTTATTTTTAATTGTTATTTTGTCCAAATCTGTATAATAAATAACTATTAAATTCTGGCTCAGAAAGTACTTTTTCTCCCATATACAAAATCAGGCTCACAACTTTCCTATAGTGTGCAATAAATATGCTCATTAAGTGGAGAAGTAAACATGGCAGCCAGTGTTTGGCTACTGGGAGATGTGATAGCCTTTTCTAAAGTTCTACTTTCACACCAACTTCTACATCAACACAAACTGCTCATTATAATCACCCTTTGTCACTTGTCAAACACTTCACTGAGCCAGGAGAGAAGTACAGACAACAGAAAAACCTATTCATGTCTCCCCATGCAAAGCTATACAAAACTCTTTATTTAAATTCTGCCATTGTCTATTTATTCTTGTCTTAAGATTCCTCAGAGTCTTAATGCCTATTAAGAACATACCCAACAAACCTAACTTCCAAAATACTTGTGTAAGAGGGATGCAGAAGGCCACGTTCTTAAACCATGAGCCCCATTAGAGTGGTGTGCTAGATTGAAGTAGGATATTATATATCTTTATGTAACTTCTTCTCTTTGAGGGATGGGACTAAGGACACAAGTGAGTATGGCTACTAGTTATGAGTTAGTGCCACTGTGGGGACAGCTTATTCTGTGGGCACTGATACATGTCTCTGAGCCTTCTCTCTGCTTTTTGCATTCCTCTGGTCAAGTTTACTCACAGTGGTCTCATTGAATGTTCATTTCTTTCTTGCCCTCACTCTTAAGTTAGTCCCACATTTGAGCTCCTTTAAGACAAGTTGGTTTGTCCTCTTTGGGTCTATCCTCCATACATGACTTGAGCAATTATGCTCTATCCCTAACATCCTAGGAACTGACTAGAATTTAGTTATAGCTCAAAATGTAAGTTGATGAAAAAGCTCCCAACATCCAATGTAACATCTTTGAATTGATCTAGAGTCTTAACTCTGTAGCAGATATTGTCACCATATGACATATTTGTGTTTAGTGTTGAGTTTGGTGCTGTGTCTTCGATGCTCGCAGAAGACTTTCATCATTTTAAAATCAAATTCTTTGGTCCTCCACAAGTTGCTGACAAGAGAGTTCTGATGTAGCAGAGCTAAGCAGTAGATTTCAGCTGTGAAGACTTCTCTACAGAGTACTGGTACACAGCCTCTCTGGGGTTGTTTTTCTAGTTTGTGGAATTTTACAAAACTTAAGCTTCCATGTTTTCTACTAGCAGTTCTGATGGGGGATACATTGACGATTAATGGAGTAGTAACTCTTGCTTTTATTTATTTACATGTTTAATAACTAGTTTTACTATTCCCAAATGGTGCTCCCTAACATAATGATCTTACTCTTAAGAGAGTAATATCTAGTTTGTGACAGAAAACAGATAATCATGAAGGATAAGCAATTGAAATAGAGTGCCTGCCCCCCTCTCCCCAACAACCCTACAAGCATATACTTACTTAGGTCATTCTAAAAAAAAATGAAACAAATATTTATCATAGGGCAGATTAGAAATTCTATATACAGGAAACAAAAGATGAAGTTTACTCCAATTGCTAGCAGCTACAAGGGGTCAACATGGAGGTACCAATCAAGATAAGTATTCTCTAGAAGCTCAGTTAGTGCTTGCCTGGGCTACAGTAATCATGCAAAACCATACCAGAATGAACACCCATCGAGTGTTTATACACATAGAAAATTGCAAGTTGAAGTGGTATCAAGCTGGGAAAGCAAAGCAGGCCACTGTTCCAGTTAAGAATATAGATAAAGGGCCTATAGTGCCTGGGCTCTGTTCCACCCTGTGGTCCACAGCTTTGTGATCAAAAGCTGGGCTTATGTTTCCCCAGGTGTGACATGAAATGATAATAATAGGAATAATGCATACTTCATAAAATTGTGAGCATCTTGTCTATATGTAATAAATAAATAATAATGACTATAGTTTATATTTATTTCCTGGATACAGTCTCTATGGTGTATTACATGTAAGCCATAGCTGCTTTTTTCTTATTCCCATTATATCTGAATTGGTCTGGACATCTGAGACAGTCAGTCTGTACTGAGAGGCTGGCCAATATAAAAAGTCATCAGAAGACTGCCACATCCGGAAACAAGTAGCAGTATACTACTGGATGGATCTGTGAGGACATTTCTAGGAAGGGTCAGGTGAGGAAAGAAGCCCATCCCCCAGAGTGAGAGACACCTTTCCACAGCTTCCTGGATAGTCGGAGGAAAATGCTATGCTTCTTGCCTGCCTGCCTTCCCTTCTTGCTGGTGAATGGTTTGTCTACACCATTTTTGTTGCAGCTGCTATCATACTTCAGACGGCAGCAGAACCCAGCTTCTGCAGCCTTCTAATGTAGAGTGCAGATGAGTGACTTTCCAGGAATCTTTCAAGCCTTCAGCACCAGGTTGGGACTGCCAAGGGATCCGTACATGTGGCTTGAGCAGATGCCGTGTTCTCAGCTTCACCATCATGCAGACAGCTGTTGCTGGACTACCTGANCCCTGTTGCATAAGTCAATCCAATCATATATTAATTCTAGCGGTTCTGTTTCTGTAGTGAGTCCTGACTAATACAGCCGTTTAGTATTACTGTAATTAACGAAGCAATGCCACGTAATTTATCTAGCAATCAAGAGAGGTTTATTTCTGGGATAACTTACAGCCAGTAAGGGTTCAGGTACAAGATCTGGGAGAGAGGAGACACAATCCAGCGGAGAACTCTAGCTTGGTCTCCAGCCTAGCATCCAGGACCACAAAGGATCCAGAAGAAGGGGCCAAGCACGTAGGCACCTCGAGTCTTAACGGGGCTCCCTCTGAGCCACACCCCAGGGGGAGGTCCTAGACAGATGTGGCAGTTACCTGTTGCCACTCTAGGGGCACTGTTTCAAGGTCAAAGCTAGAACAGCTACCCACTAGAATTTAGCATTAAAATTACTGGCTCCGGTTATGATCTGCACCTTAAATGGTCCCCAAAGACTCATACGCTAAATACTTAGTGCCCATAGGATGGTTCCGTGGGAGTTCGCAAAACCTGTAAGAGGTGAGGTCTTGTGAAAGAAAGCGAGGTCACTGGGGATGTGCCCTTGCAGGGGATAAGGTGACCCTGGCTCTCCTCCTCTCTCTACTTGGTTCTTGGCCACCATAAGATGAGCAGTTTTCTCTACCAAGTGCTTCATAAAATTCTGCCTTATTAGAAACCCAAGGCAACAAGGCCAAGCAGCCACAGACTGAAACCATGAACAAAAGTAGACTTTCTTCTTTCTAAAGTGGATGTTCTCAGGCATTTTGTCACACTGATAGAAAACTGATGGATAGTATCTGCTGCCTGTAAGGAACGGGGAGAGATCCTTCCCATCAAAGTGTTCCCACAGGATATTCCAGGGAGTTAGTCTGTAATTAATAAACACCCACCCTAGTTCCAGGTGGTTTAGGACACAGGACTCCTCCCCTCATCTAGCTCTTCAGTGATCATTTTCCATGACCAAAATTTACCCTCACCAATTTCTATACTTTTCATAGTGATTCTCTCAAAAATGAAGGCCCATCCAGTAAGTCTCCAGGGACTGAAGCTGCTAATGCAGCACTGTCCAAATATAACTGTGATGTGGGGTGTACATCTGTGTGATGTGGGGTGTACATCTGTGTTGTCCAGAAAGATGCCCACAGGCCAGATGTGGCTATTAAACATTTGAGATATAATTGGTGTGATAGAGGAACTGGACTTTGATTTTACTTAATTTGAATCAATTTAATAGTCTCATGTGGCTAGAGGGTATTTAGACAGCATAGCTTTGAGGCAGACAGGGTTGATCTTATTCCTAGCTCTACATTTTCTTGGTCCTCATGCCATTGGAGAAATGACTTCAATTTCACAACACACACACATACACACACACACATACACACATATATTTGAAACTGTTAAGGCAAAAGGAGTGAAGTTAGCTTCTGTCAAAGTTGAGATGAATCATGCTATGACTAGGAATCAGGTTGGCATAAGATGTCATAAAGGTTCTTGGGTAAAAATTAAGATGGAAGGGAAAAGGAACCATTTATGAGAATAATTAATAGGAGAATAATAGCCAGGATATTTTCATATGAGATTGTG
>LZPO01017868.1:19654-34401 GCA_001675575.1 Neotoma lepida | reverse complement strand
CCACACCTGGCTCTGTTCCCAGTGTGGCCTTGAACTCACAGAGATCCAGATCTCTGCCTCCTGAATGCTAGGATTAAAGGGTGTGCTACCACTGCCTGACCTCTATGTTTAATATAGTGGCTGGCTTTTTTCTCTGATCTCCAGATAAGCGTTATTGGAGTGCACAAATAAAATATCACCACAGAAAATAATGGGCATCTTCTCCATTAAGAATTTTGAGAAATTATTAATCTCCTTCCAAATCCAAAAATGGGAGGCACTTCTCAACAAATCATTAAGNATTAGTCTGAATTCACGTGTAATGCTGAAAGTTAACACTGTCTTGAGATTTTACTATTCAATAAAGCTATTTCCTTCTCANAAAAGGAGTTCAGCAGAATTTATATTCATAAAATCTTTCCTCTCTTGCTGTTACCGAGCGTCAGAGCACCATTGTACNGAGTTGGAACATGTGCTTGGTTTTACACTTTCCTCAACGACTAATTCCAGAGAACAAGGTGTACGTTGGCCACGGAGGATGACGTCATCATTTTATCTTCATCATGCTGTCTGACTATAACTACCAGTCACATCATGCTCAAGCAATGAGAACATGGTGGTTTGGCACAGTAACAATAGCAGGCTGATAAGTAACTGATCGGCTTATCCATAGCATTCTTTTTGCAGGTAGGTCACTGTCCTTTTTTTTTGTTCCTCTAAGTCTAACCATGGTTATGCATTCTGGAAGCTGGCATTTCAAATCAATTAAGTAAGGTCACATACACAGTGGCTGGGATTATCACTCTGTAATGCCTTGCTTCTGTGGCCGCATAATTAAAACTATTCCAAATGTAAGAAATTAAGCAATTAGGGCCATAAAACCAGATAATTAAGATGCATCTTTAATATGCTTTTTAAATCTGAATGGTTTGGAAGAAAATAGTTTGTGTAATAAGTTACAAATATGTATGAATTATAAATAGATGGTTACTTTATAGTTTGGTAAGTAGAGATATCTTACTATTTCTCCACAGGTAAAGTAAGAATTTCAGTATCTAATTCATACTTTTTTGGTCATGATTCAAGCAGGGGATTTAATTCAGGTAACATTTCATGTTAATATTGAACATTTAATTAATGGTTCTCACTAATTCTCAACTAGTCTTTATTGCAATTAATGAAGACCTTCAATATAATAGGAGTTAACACTTGAAGCCAAGTGATATTTCCTCATCACCTAAAGAGTGTATCCTTTACCAGACTGACTGCTCAGGNAGTGTAAGCCTGGAGCAAGTAATACAGCTCCTGGCAGAGAACACGTGCTCAACAAACAGTTCTAGAATTAATCTGTGTATGGGGTAAATATAACTTACGACAATGGAATGGAGAATTAACAACTATTCAGATAATAGAATAATGGCTAACCAGATTTTTCAACAGGTATTCCATAATTAAGCATAAAATATAAAATATATTCACTTACAATACATTAATGAGATAAAGCATGTATTTTACCTTGTAGTTTGGGCCTGTGTACATTTGGATCACATGCTAACTATGTTACTATGTTATACTCCTACAGTTTAGGTTCACATGAGCAAAAAATAAATACATGTTACTCCGACCTCAGTATAATGTAAATAATACTAAATATTTTTTCCTCTTACCAGCCATTTGCTAATAGGTCTTAAAGTGGGAACTATTCTTCAGGGTTCCAAAATAGTGAATGTAAATATTTGTATTTAAAATAATATAACCCATGGATAGACCCTATAAAAATTTAACTTCAAAGAGTTTATTTGCAAAAATAAAATATTTAACTTCAAAAAGTCATTGCAGAATCAGCATATATTTGATTTGTTTTGTACAAAATAAAGCTAATCCTNGCTGGGTGGTTTTGTGGCGCACACCTTTAATCTCAGCACTCGAGAGGCAGAGACAGACAGATCTCTGAGTTTCAAGGCCAGCCTGATCTACAGAGTGAGTTCCAGAATAGCCACGGCTACACAAAGAAACCCTGTCTTGCAAAAACCAAAAAAGAAACAAAACAAAAAACTAATCCTTTTTCCTAGTACACACATTGTTTTTCAAGGCAATTTCCAAAGTGTAGATGCTTTCCAAAGTCATAAAGCACACTTAATATTCAGAGATGTAAAACACATTAAAGGGTGTCTTCAAAAAGTAATTTTCAATCATCTTACAAAAAAGATGGAATGAAGTAAAACATACATTTAAATATAGAATTGTTGCCTANCTACAGAAAAACACAAGACCCTTTCACTTCAATGGTGTTCAAACTTAAACTGGCCTATTTGGTAGAAAATGAAACAAAACCACCTCTCATGTTTAAGTAAACTCATGACATTTCCCCCTGAGGAATCTAAACTGCAGAAAAAAATAATGTGACAAAAGAATATTAGAATATGCTTCTATATTTGAAAATTCATTTGAGTGTTGCTTGAAAAAATAAAGGATGGAAAGATCTTAAATTGTGTTGTTTGAGTTTTTTGCCAATTTTAAGCAGCATTTTTTTTCCCAGTGGTGTTTGGTTAACAAGTAAAGGGAAAAAGTGTGGGCTGATTTCTCTCTCAGCAACCTTCACAAGACACTGGAGCCAACTTTCATATTTTTGAGAAAAAAATATATGTGCAAAAAAACTAAAATTATGTAAATGTACATAAAGCTTGCTGCTTTTGAAAATGTCCAGCAGAATATTCAATTTATGCAGATTGTTGACCTTAACAGAGGGCATCAAGCACTTGTTCCTGGGGAACTACAAGTCCAAACAAAGACCCTCAGAAGCCAAAGCCTTCCTTACAAATTACAATTCCATTTTCTTCATAGGCACAGCTGGGCCAGGGAACCTGAACTTCAACCATGGTCTTGAAACAGTTTATGTGGGGGCATGAATGTTTCTTATTTATCAGGGAAGTCACTGACTTCCAAACTCTCCTGTTAGATCATTTTAAAAGCATTTTTAAAAAACTCTCAGATGAAAAGAAAAGCACAAGATGGAGCCCTCCATCAAATGCAACTGAATTGGAAGAAAATACACGCTCATTACTGCGCTTTACCGCTTCAGCGGATTTCACTCTAATTAAGCAGGTTGAGGTAGACNATTTGTCTTTAGAACATAATCACTAATATATGCAACTTAACAATCTGTAGTCGAGATTGTTCTATGTAAATATAATTCTTCCAGACATATAGAAATACTTCTGAAAAGCTTATACATCTTTAGGCAGCTAATTAGCATAAGAGCATTGAAATATAAAATCATAATGCAAAGGATATGGATAACAAATCACTTAGATTATTCTAAGATTACATAGACTGTCTCCCAAGGGCATAGCTTCTGTTTTCTGTTTCTTCACCCAGTATCTTGCTGTGTAGCCCAGGCTGGCCTTAACTATTTTGATCCTCCAACCTCAACCTCCTAAGTGGTGGGCCATTACACAGGCTATTATATATCTTCTTTAATGAAAAAAAAATGAACTCTTTGATAAAGAAACTAATGGAATCTAGATTCCTTTGTGGATTTTTTTCAAAGGCAAGTCATCCAGTCCCTTCCATTTGAAGTATTTGTTTTTAATTTGGAAATGATCCCTAATNGCACTTCTTTCTACCCAAGCACACAGAGCTGTATTTTCTTTGAAATCCCACAATTTNCTTTACATTGCCCTTTTGAGATTATTTCTAATAGATCATGCTTTTGTAAGGATTATGGTACTTGTAATTTGTNAAACCTGGATGTACCCAGTGTTTCCTCACATTCCCTCAATTATGGCATGCTAGAGTGTGTGTAGGGCTCAAACTACACACACTGGAGGTCTGGTTATTCCCACTCACCCCATAATTCTCAGTTTCCAGCTGGAGTGGTCTCAGCTGTAATTTTGCTCCATTCCTGTGGTTGTAAAACCATAGCAGAGTCCCTGCTATCCATCTTCTGACTTCACAGGCTGCCTCCACTTCCTCTGGGAGCAGGCAAGGCCACTATCATGCCCAGTGGAGTTTCAGTTATAGCGATTTGCCACCTAGGTCTGGCACAAGTCGAGTCACAGAAGCTTTGGTTTCCTCAGAGACTACCTGGAGGGCTTAAATGCAAGAATCTGGAACACACACACACACACACACACACACACACACAATTAATAGTGACCACCACACAGCAGTAAGGAGGAGTGGCTTTTTACCCCATGTGACCTGATGGCCACTCATGTTTTCTTTACTTTTTATTTATTATTACTTTTACTCATTTGTGCATGTGTACCTGCATAGGTTTATGTGCACTTCACGCCTTCAGAAGCCCTTAGAGGCCAGAAGATGGTGCTGGATCACCTGGAGCTAGAGTTATAGATGGCTGTGAGCCACCATGTGGGTGCTGGGAATCAAACCAGAGTCCTTTGCAAGAGTAACAAGTGTTCTTATAGGACATCATTTCCACTCTACCTTTTAGACACCAGCTCTTCAAGGTCTTAATGCCATGTGATGGTATTTTGCAAGATAGGGGAGACCCTTCAGCTCTCACACTACACTGTATGAGAGAGATTCAGAATGGTGAGANCTGTGCTCCCTGGTGAACGAGAATTTTAATACAGTCAGGAAGAAGTTGAACCCAAAGACAAAAATAGCAAAGTCAAGTACAAAGTCTCTGGTTTAATCTGCCATGGGCTCAAGTCAGAGAAAGTGGACATTTGGATAAGAGGTCAAGACTCTCCAAATGAGACTCCATCACTTGGTACAAGATGAAAGTGACAAAACATGGTCTTGAAGATGTTAACCCTGAGGAAGAGATGACATATTCCTAGAATTGGTTGTTCTTGTATGAAGTCTATAGCCAGACAGACTCACCATAGGGATGGTAGTGCTGCTTTCGGGAGGGTCTTAACTCAGTTGTAGGGTGGGCATTAGAGAGGGTCAAGAAGGAGGAAAAGGCAAGGGAGTGAACTAAGTTACCTTTCAGTTGCTGTGGCACAGTACCATGATCAAGGTAACTTATGTGTTTAAGTTGGGGCTCATAGTTCCAGAGGGTTAGAATCCATGACTATCATGGTAGGGAACAAGCAGACAGGTGTGGTGCTACAGTGGTACCTGAGAGCCTACATCTTGATCCACAAAGAGCTAACTGGGAGTAGTGTGTGCTTTTGAAACCTTGAAGCCCACCCCCAGCAACACACCTCTTCCAATAAGGCCACGCCTTCTAATCCTTCCCAAANAGTTCCACCAACTGGGGACCGAACATTCAAATATATGACCCTGTGGGGGGTCACTCTCATTCACACTGCCACATAAGGCCCCTTTGGGCAAGGTGACATCTGAACTGTGTCTTGCAGGGTCAGCAGACATCAAGTGGAGAAGAGAGGGCAATGAACGAGGCAAAGAGAGGTAGAGGTGAGGACGTGTGTGGCCTACAGGATGCTGCTGAAGAACAGAGGTCAAAGCACCAGGCCTTTCTTCCCAAGCCATGGCACTTGAACTTACCCTTGTAGATGATGAAAAAGCACTGAAGTCTCTTGATTTCGGGACTGAGTTATATATATTTCGGACAGATTAAGAAAGCAGATAGTGGAGCCATGGAGAGGATAAGATGAGTAAGACAAGTATACTTCATCACAAAGTAGAAGGAAATGAGTTTATGAGTTGGCTAGTTAGTGTCTTTCTCTTTCCCTCCCTCTCCCTTCCCCTCTTTTTCCTTTCTTTCTATTCTNGCTTCCTTTCTCAGAGGTGGCTGGGGTCCTGGGCCAATGTTTCTTTCTTGCCGGCCAACAGATCTCATGTCAGATCTCTGCTCTGAAAAGAACTCTTGAAAGATGGGAAGCCAGAAAGGAACCCCGTTATTACTCAGCAGTGATGAGTAAGCAAACGGGTATGGCAGCTGGTGGAATGAGCTTTTGCCAGCACTGCTGCATAGCCCCTTGAGACTCTTTGGTGCTGTGGACAGCTGAGACCTTTGGCAGGAGTTCATCAAAATTCCTGAAATTTGTTTTCCTAAATGCTAGCAGGAGTGTCTCTGGCCTTTGCTTCTTTAGTGCTTACAATATATTCCACAATGTCCNAATTCTCCGTGTTAAATCATTTTCTGGTTAAAAAGTCTCATAGGTAGCTCAGAGGTAGGGTGTTTGTCTATCATCTGCAAGACCTAAATTTGATCACCAGCCCAAGAGAGAAGGAGATGGAGTGGGAGAGGGGAAGGGAAAGAGAGAGGAAGGAATAGAGGGAGGGAGAGAGGGAGGGAGAGGGAAGAAGGAAGGGAGACACATACATACAGAGAGAGAGACAGACAGACAGACAGAGAGACAGAGACAGAGAGAGAGACAAAGAATCCTAAACTTATTTAAAATATATAATCCAGGGTCCATCTCAAACCTATTGACTTAGTGGTATGATTTTAGGCTAATATTTGTGAAGACATGGGGTCAATCTGTAGCAANAACAACAACACCACCACACACATGTCTAGAATGGCTTCCATTTTACTGCTGGAATAAGATAACACTGAGATTTCCATATTCGGTGACCAAGTGGATGGGAAATTAGAGATTTCATTTATTCAGCATTCATTATTTATTCACCATCTACTGTGAGTTCAGTCATTGGAATAAGAAGCAGAGAATATAGTTACAATGTCAATATCCCTGCTCTCAAGGGGCTTACTTTCAAGAAGAGCAGATAAAAGGATACAATAAACCAATAATTAAACAATGTTATGTCAGATAGTAACACTAGGACAAAACTAACAGACCATCAGATGAAAGAAAACATCTAAGTGGTAGTATAGCCTAGATTGAGTAGAGAAAAAAGCTGGCCAAGTAGGTCACATTTGATCCTGAAAGACCTACACATCCAAAAAATGCTAGTCATATGATGATCTACTGCTCTTATGAAGAGTTAAGAAGAAGCTTGGTTGTCTCAGAAGAAAACAAAGACCCATGAAGGTGGAATGCAGTGGACATAAAGGGAAGTGTTAGGAGATGAGCAAGCCTGAGAGTGAGATAGCAGTACCCGTAGGGCCTGCTTGGCTCTGGTACAAAACTTGAAATAAGACATGAGCACATTTAACCAATTGCCAATATAATTAGATTCATTTTTTTTTAATATGTACCAGAGAAACAAGCTATGTAGCAAATGGAAGAGTAGTGATGATGGGTAAGTATTAATAACATCAATTTGACTTGCCACTAAGACATGCATTTGGCATGGCACTTCATAAAAGATTCCTTTAGGAAAGGTCTAGCATTCAGGAGTCTACACANAGGTCAGACATCAAAACACAGGAGGATATGAGCTGACAAGGGAGCTGCTGACTACTTGGGATACACTCAATCAGGGCAGCTGGANGAAGAGGTGCCTACCGTGTAAGGAGGCAGGCAGAGAAAATTTAGGCTGGGACTACAAAATCAAGAGTATTTCATCATGGGAAAATAAAACAGTAGCTAAAACGTGATTGGTTGAGAACAAGGAAAAGAGTCCTGCTTTTGCAGTTCTTATTATTGTATTAGATATCCTCAGCAGAGCAATAAGGAAAGGAAAGGAAGTAACAGATGCATGGGNAGAATAAAAGAACCCAACTGCCTCTGTTCACAAAGGACAAATTATCTACAAAGGAAATCTCAAAGAATACGGAAGAGCTACAGAGTCAATAACTGAGTCTAACAAGATTGCAGGATATAAACTAAATGCCTAGACATTAATCACACATGTACACAGTAGGAATGAACAACTGGAAACTGCAAAAAAAGTACCATTTNCAAGTACACCAAACCTAAGTACCCCCGAATAATTTATTATTGCTAAAAATTAGGAGTGAAAGACACCAAAGCAGACCTAAATGAGTGGGGAGGTGTGTCAGGCTCATGGATGAGACAATTGGGATGGGAAGATGGCTCCGTGGGCAAGTGCTTGCTGTGTAGTGGTGAGGACAGTGTTCATATTCCCAGAACCCATGCAGAACTGGGAGCAGTAGCTTCCCTCTGTGTTCTAGTTTCCTTTCTGCTGCGGTGATAAGACATTCTGACCAGAACTGACTTATGGGAAGAGAAGTTGATTTCAACTTAAAGATCCAGGTCATGATCATCACTGAGGGAAGATGGGACATGAACTCTAGGCAGGAACTTGAAGGCAGGAACGATATTGGACTTGTGCTTGCTGGTTGACTCTTTGGCTTATTCCTAGGTGGCTTCCTTACACAATCCAGGACTACCTGCTTAGGGATGGTGAAACACACTATGGGAAGGGCTCTCCGGCAGTTGAGACAATTCCCTACAGAAAGGCCCATAGGCTTTTCTGATCTAGAATCTGATCTAGAATTCAGTGACCAAAGCTTTCTTCCCAGATGACTGTAGGCTGTGTCCAGTAGACAATTAAAGCTAACTAGGACAGTTTATAATCCTGATGCTGTGCCCAAGACTCAACATTCCATGACTTATGAGATAAGATAATCATTATTGGAGATGGGAAAGACAGATTGGAATAAGAGTACAAACACATTATATCCTCTATCTCTAATGAAGTGCCAAGACAATTCAATGGAGAAATGATTGTCTTTTGAACAGATAATCTTAGAATCAAATATGTAGAGTGAACATTGGTGAACACTGCCTGGGTGGTTGGAAAATGGACTGACTGCTTAGGGACTGTGGATTTCTTTGGGGAATGAGGAAGACTGGCAATGGCTGTACAATGCAAATCAGATAATCATCACTGGACTACATACTTCTAAATGATTACAATTATATTTTATACTATGTATATTTTACAACATTAAAAGTTGTAAAACATATAGGAATAAACAAAGGAGTCAATATTTGAACATGGATTATAAAAAATTTACATTCTACCCATATGTCATGTCATAGAAAAATTAACATACTGAACATAATCAAAATATAAAACTTCTATGACTACTACCACTAAAAAAATGAAAAGAAAGCCATCAACTAGAAGAAAATCTTATAAAATTTAATGGACTGATATCCAGAATATGTAAAGGATTTTTACAGATCAATAGTAAGAAGAAAGCAAGTAACTACATTTTCAAACTAGACAAAAAGTTTTAACTGACAGTCCATCAGCATGGCGGTATAGATGCAAGGAACACTACATTTTCAACACCACTACCCAGAGAAATGCAAATGAAAACCACAATGAAGTATCTTACTCCTTGCTATTTATCCAAAGAAATGAAACATACCATCTGTATGAAAACCTGGACGTGACTATTCATAGAGGCTTTATTCAGCACAACCCTGAGACACAGATATTTCTCAGTTGCAGAATGGCTAAATAAACTATATTATATCAATACAATTGAATCCTACTCACTACTAGAAAGGAAAGGCAAACACTACTGATATGTGAAAAATATGGACAACTTTCAAATGTGTGTTGACAATGAAAAAAAAACAGACAAAAAGACATGTTCTATCAACACAGCATTCTAGAAAAGGCAGATCTATGGAAAGCAGTTTGAGGTCTGTTGGGTAGGGAAAGAAAATAAGTATCAATGACTAGGAGGATGTTTTGCAGGAGTGATGAAATTGTTCTAATCTTTCTGTGATAGAAGTTTCATGATTCCATCTGATTTTCAAATTTTATATGTACACCTTAAAAGAATGAATGTTTATTACNTGTTTATTATTTTATATGCTTTATTTTTAGATAGTGTCTCATGTAGTCCATTCTACACTCTGTTTATGTAGTCAAATGTAACCTTGAACTT
This sequence comes from Neotoma lepida, assembly GCA_001675575.1. Lineage (NCBI taxonomy): Eukaryota > Metazoa > Chordata > Mammalia > Rodentia > Cricetidae > Neotoma > Neotoma lepida. The sequence goes on along the minus strand of LZPO01017868.1, from coordinate 24,704 downwards.
TTTATCCCCCTGCCACCGTACCTGGTTTACGTGGTGCTGGAAATCAAACCCCTAGGCTTCGTGAATGCTTGACAAGTATTCGACCAACCAAGCTACATCCCAGCACCTAATTATATATACACTTATAAACCTGACTTGAGAGTGACTAAGATGGAGGCACACAAAGCTTTGGCAATCCTCCTGAGAGCGACCTCCCTGGGAAAGCCTAAGAGGGCAATCACAGCACACATTCAGTGGGGCAGAAAGCAAGNTGGAGGATAGGATGAGTCGGCTGCTGATGAGTCTGTCATTAATCCAGTCCAGTGTTCAAACCCAGGAACATTTGGAAGAGATAGGGCGGAGGTGGGAGTTGGTGAGGATGAGTCAGAATCTCCAAAAGCACTGGTGGTTGATGATTTTATTTATGATATTTAATTTTGAAAGCAAGAAAAAAAATCCTACATGTCAAATGAAAACTAGAAAAAGAAAAGTGTGGTCAACTTTTATTGTATGATAACGACAAAGATATTGAAAAGGGACTCATGGTAGGCCCCTGCTCCCAGGGGTGCTTTGGTGTAGTAAGAATGACTGTGGGGAGGTTTCTTTTAAATAACAAAAGGGGATATGGAATAAAACAATTAGACAAAGTCTATGCTATGAATTTACATTTATCTTGTGTTTAGTAATAGATGCAATATTGACATTATTTTCATTTTCCTACTGCACTATACTTAAGACTTAATAATATTTTTTATTCTAGGATGAGGGGAAAACAACTAATTTTATTAGTTCTACCTTTTGTGTGATGGCAANGGGAAAGGATTTGGTTGCTCTCTGGGAGTAATGATCTGAGTTGGTCTCCCTTTGAAAACACCTGCAATATCTTTTGGATGGATGCATCAATATCTCATTCTGCCTTGGTGGAGGTGGCTACTGAGTGCCAAAANGCCAGTGCTGTAAAATCAAGTCACACACATGCGTCATGGTGGACAATTTTAGTTCAGGTCCCATTCTTTCAGGCTCTGTGATCCCTGTGTCTGCATCGGCCAGACAGAGCTCCCCGTCCTTCACCTCACCAAGTTCCAGCCAGATCCCCGAAGAAGGATGCGTAAGTGACTCATGGCATGTGTGAAATTCCCTTCACTTTGTTGCCCTTCCCAGGCTGCTGTAGATGGCAGTGACAATTATAGTAACTTTGACTCCATAAGGAATGTGACAACTTAAATCTTAGCAATGAGTCATTCCAGAGCAGGAATTTGTACCCTAGGGCCTGAGCTGATGACTAAATTGTGGAAGCATTGAGCACCCATCTAAGGAGATTTGTTCATGAGGCAGGAATGGGCCTCAGAGCAAAGAGTAAAATTTCTCAAGTATCATTTTGACTGTTTGATTATGTGTTTGTCCTAAGGACCAGACCTGGGACTGAGCTATTCTGTTCACTTCACCACTCAGTCATATTCTCTAGTCCTCCGGGAACCTTTTAGATGACTACTCTCAAACAGCAAATGGCCTGCCTGTCCTCCATATGAGAACTAATAGATCTTTGGAATCCCATAACTTACCACATTCATGAAGACTCGGGGATGGTTTGGCATATACTCTGGAATCTAAACTTTCCAGGAAATTAAGACTGTCCAAACTGAGGGTATGTGCCCTGCCTTATTGTAACTTGTTATGCCATGTTCGGTTGATAGCCCTGGGAGGCCTGCTTTTTTCTGAAGAGAAATAGAGGAGGGGTGGATCTAGGGCAGAGCGGAGGTGGGCATGCTGCAAGGAGTGGAGGGAGGGGAAACTGTGGTCAGGATGTATTGTATGAGAGAGGAATAAATAAAAAAGATAAAAGAATCTTCAAACTGGTCCCTAAATAATCATAGTTTGCTATTGGGCTGTCTGCCAACTTTGATTAAATTCAGGGACTTGGTAGGAATGACACTTTAAGTTCTAGGCTTAGTCAATCCCAAGCCACATGAACATCATGGAATGGCAATAGAGAAAAGAATGTAGAGTTCTTAATTTTTTTCAGAAAGGCTCTGGAATTGAGGACAAGTATGCAATGGTTCCTGTGTGGTTCAGGCCTTCAGGATACTATTGGGAGANGGCCTGTGGCTTGTGGATAACGGTCAATCTACAAGAATTGCTAAATATTACTCATGAAACTGTAATATTGAGGAAATAAAAGAGAAATAGGAGTAGTTGGCTAAACAATGGTGATTTAGATCTCATGAAATTCCATCATAACATACTGTCTTAAATTTTGTATTGCTAAATATTCTTCATGTCCATAACCACTGTGACTCTGCAATTACTAGTTGGACCCAAGAAATCAACTTGAATGCAAAGGGAAATTCAAAGGAACATAAATTTATGAAAGATAGACTTGAAAAAAGTTTACATAAATGAAAATTTTCATTGTTCAGAATCAAACCCAAGTTTTTTAATTTCCAGTATAGAAAGCCAATTCCTGATAAAAAGATTTTAGTGTTTTATCTGACAATTAGGTCCATTGGATGTGGACCTTAAGCTTAAATTTCATTTCTACAGTAAATATGTATGAATCATTCTGAAGTTGATTGAGACCTTTTAAGAAGACTCTAGATGAAGCAGAGTGAACTATCTTCTGTAGCACATTTACCACTGTAGTTTAATTATATCAAAGATGCACATGGTTATGCCATAGTTGTGCCATAGTGACTTGACTATGGCAAGCTCATCTAGACAAAGTTTGTTGAATTTTGACAATGTGATGGTTAATTTTGTTGTCAACTTAATGGCTTTAGAATAAGCTGTGTCCATGCCTGCGGCAGATTTTCTAGATTANGTTAACTGAGATGAGGAGACCCAGTCTAATGTGGGCAGCCCCATGGGCTGATGTCTTGGACTGACTAGAAAGGAGAAAAGGAACTGAGCAAGAGCAGTTGGCATTCTCATGACTGTGGGTACAGCGTACCTCAAGCTTCTGATGATATGATGGACTGACTCCCCAAACCATGAACTCAAATAAACCCTTCCTTACATTGCTTTTGTCAGGCCACATGAAAAATAATGAATACAAACAGTGGCCTTCAATCATGAAAGCAATAGTTGGAGGACCTCTTGAGTGACTGAGTCTCAAAAACAAGATGCACTGTCTCAAGACCCCATTAAGTTAGGGCCCTTTCATCCTGGTAGAGCATCTCCTTCCTACTCAGAATTTGGTTGAGGTCTTTGCACCTCAGCATGCTCTTGTTGATTCTGGGTTCATTCCAGAGAACAAGAACTCTCTACTCATCTACTGTGAGTTCCAGCTTGAGATTTTGAAAGACTTAGCCCATTGTATATTTGAAGTAGGATTTTCCTTAATGGAAAAAATCTTTCTCCATTATTTCAGTTCAATTGACAAGGAGATTATTCGTAAATTCAAAGTGACATTATGAATTGACTGCTTAAACTGGTTGAGCTGGATTATCATTTGCCTCTTTCCCTCNAACACACATATTTGAGAATCTAAAATAAAAAATGTGCCAGTGAAATGTGAGAATAACTCATTCATGGGCTCTAAAATTCTTCCTTCTAAATAAACCACCACATGTCTCTATAATTAGTCTTTTCAGTGCTGTCATTGGTTTTTGATGCTTTAACTCTCCTTGTAGAATAAGACTATAGCCCAACATGCCATGCTTTCCTAGGGGCAGACCTAGGCCTTTACTTAAAAGATGAAAAATTAGTGTGCCATTATTGATTCCAATGAATGCACAACTATACAAGGCCTTATTCCATCTGGCTGTCTTCACAGGAGACTGAGAGAAGACAGGGTTGTTGATGACCAGACCACTTAATTTCTATCGAGACTAAAAAAGAAATAAAGAGCAGATCTAGATTGCCAGGAAACAGAAGCCAGGCATATGGTTCTTAAAATGACAAGAACAACTGGTTGGCCAACACAGTCTGCTCTAAATGGTACGAGGGCTTCTGTGTGGCTTTCTGATCCACACCCATCATGGCCATTCCGACAATTNNCTAAACCTAACATTCTCCATGACTGTGGTGATGCTAATTCATACTTGGTCTCTGGCTTCTGATGAAACAAAGCTCTTTCACGATATAAATGTAAAGCGGAGGCAGACCTGATTTGAAGATCCCTGTAATGCCTTTCTTCTTAGCCTGCTCACAGACATGACTCACCACTTCCTCTTCAAATCTGGGGGGATGCTAAACATGACTTTCATGTGGGATGCACAGTTGGTGAGGGCCGAGTTAGGGAAAATGTACACCTTGAGCCATCTGCTTGCCACCAGTTCTTAGAGCATCTCTCGAATGCTGAGACGCCATGTTGGAAACTAAGATTCTGTTCCACTGACTCAGCCTCCATGTTAAGAGGCTAGCAAGTTTTGCATGGAACAGTTTCTTCATTCTTGTCAAAACTCAAGCAAATACACTCACAGCTCCTTGGTATGGCACGATTCGATTGTCCTTCAGATATGNGTACTCCAAATGTGTACTCCACATCTCCATGTGTAGACACAAAAAGCATAAAATAAAAAGACTTGATGACTTCGTTTCATGAGTTGTATTCTAAAACAAAACAAACCTGTCTTGCCTCATCTCCTTTGAGCTGTACCAGTAATGTCTGGAGTGCCTGTGCCAAAGACCATTGCACTCTGCATTGTGTGTTTTATCAAGTGTGGTCAGAATAAACTCAGAACATGTGATCGTTAAATTTAGAGGTGGCCTTGACTAAGTGATGCCCAGATGGCTGGTAAAACCTTTTGAGTATGCCTGTGCGGGTGTTTCCAGAAGAGATTTGACTTAGTAGAAGAAGAGCTGCCTTCACCAAGTGTGAGTGGGAACCGCCCCATCTGTTCAGAGACTGAATATAGCAAAGGAGAAGTGTGGATTCACTCTTTCTCTGTTTCCTCGGGAACATCTGCCTTTGCCCTAGGACATCACTTTCAGTCCTTAGGCCTTCAGACTCAGACTCACACTTATACCACTGGCTTTTTTGAGCACCCAGCTTGCATCTAGCAGATCATGGAATTTCCTAGCTTCCATAAGGCATCTTCTATAATAAGTGTGTGTGTGTGTGTGTGTGTGT